>KN883831.1:8931-23921 GCA_000934455.1 Apostichopus parvimensis
TATTTCCGACAAGTACCCCTGTATAAAAAGGCTGATTGGTCTGGCGTCCGCCAACATGCTGAGAAGCTTGCGGATGAACTCAACAAAGCTCAATTGACATTAAATACAGAGTCTCTGTGGAACCATATTCAAAAACGGTATCACCAATGTATTAAGAAATACTTCCAACACAGGCGTGAAAAAACTAGAGACTCCCAACCATGGATTAGCCTTGACCTAAATAGGAAAATTAGAAGACGAAATAAAGCCTTTGTAACCTCAAAGAAGTCTGGGAGACTTTGTGATGAAGAGCGCTTCTTAAATTTAAAGAAAGAGGTACAAAGAGACCTGCGAAAGGCATATTGGGATTTTCTAAAATGGTTTATATCACATTCGATCCTCCCTATTTTCACACCATCTGTACTTTAAAGTATGCTCTTTCATATAAAGGCAGAACAAACGATGGCAGTAAATGATAACCATCTTGCTTGTGAAACTTTAGCTCGCTCGATCGAACGGTAAAGGCTCCAGAAATTATTCGTCATGTTTGTGGCAGTGAGCTTGCGTATGAAGATGATATTTTGGATGTTCCTGTCCAGTTTATACAATTACCTACCTTCATATGTAGTGTATATGTTACTAGTAATAGAAACCGTTCACAGTTTTTGGATCTTGTACCGAACGTCAAATTGATCTTGTGGGTAACCATTTTTCTATACGTATATATAGTGACGTCCAGTATGGCCGAGCCTGAGGGCTGGTCGCCTTTTGGCCGAATCGAGGCTGTTACGTTTTGATGACCTCTAGACTAATCGAACGCTTCTCAGAATGGTAAAGCCCTTAATATACAGCTCATCGAACTTTATTGACTATTCATATAATTATAAACCTTTTTATAAATCTTTTCTTTTTCTTTTTCCTTTCCTTTCCTTTCCTTTTTCTGTGCTATCTGTTCATATTTTCTTGCTCTGTTGTAGTCATCTTCTGATCCCATTCCCCCCTTTTATTGCTCCATAGGTTTTTAAGGTGACCAACTTGGTATCTCCCTGCAAGTTTATCCAATTTTCGACAGGCTGTGAATGTGAACTATGCATCACCTACTACAAACATTTATGGTAACGTCATCCAATATTTGATTGTCAACAAATGGTTTATTGTTCAGTTACTCGCATTATTTGTAATCTAGTTCCTTGTAAGTGTTTTTATTCAAAGAAGGAGCCTCGATAGTCAACCATTTTGTGAAACCATGAAGCTATATACAGTAGTCTCCCTATATGGATTGCATAACCAACAACTACTGGTAGGCTACAGCTGTGGAAGCCAAAGCATGGTTTACTTTGATTTATGTAACATCTTTTTCATCTGAATGTCATTTTGTCTTGAGATCCCCGAGATTACAAAATGTGAGGGAGTACTGGATGTGAGGCTATCTTTTATTGTCAATGGTGGCCAAGTATTAGTATTAAAAGTAGAAGGAAAATTTGATGATTTTTGTACAATAAAGTATTTGAAACAGCTTGTAAGCATCATAAACAAACAAACACAGTTGTTCTATGTCACGATAGACGTAGGATGTTGCATGAGTTTTGCACCACTTTTGTAAAGTTTATAGAAATGTATTTATCTTATGCAGCAGAGATCATGAAGGAGAATTTAAATTGCAATATTTTTTTTAATTAAATGTATATTTCCATTCATTTGATGTTCGGAAGTTCAACGTCACAAAAACCTTGTACGAAAGTAAGCTATACCTTGAACAGTTTACTTTCTTTCTCCTCTCTTCGCAACTCTGCGTTCTAATGATACAATTCCTCTCTTTTCTCTTTGTCAGGCGCGTAGCCAGGAATTTGCCAAGGGAGGGGCGAAACTGTAGATTCGGCATTGCAAACTATCTAAGCGTAGCGCCACCATGATTGGCGCGAAGCGTACAAGAAAATTTTGGCTGAAAATGCCTCCCAGATCGCTGGAAATGGCACTTCCCAGGCCTTATAAGTTGCATTTTCTCTTTGGAAAATACTAGCGATATCATAAAAACATTAAAAAAAATTTTAAATATTGCTCAAGGGGGGGCGGCTGCCCTCTTCGCCCCCCCCCCCCTTGGCTACGCGCCTGCTTTTTGTTTAACAACTTGAAGCGAATTAAGGAAGAGCCGAGTAACGTAATCAATATATTGTTTATTACTGGAGCCAGTTGGAACATTTAAAGTCCATATACAAGCTTGAACAATTAATACAGCATTAACAAATAGCTTTTCAAAATAAATTACCAGTAACAATATAATTAACCCAGTAAATACAATGAACAACTGAAATAGTAATAACAAACAAGTAAAACGTGCATGTAAATCAATATTACGCTGAAGGTAATAAAAGCATAGTCTAATGGTTATTTTATTTTTTCACATAGGCTGTAAAAGAAGAATATTATCTGAGCAGCCTGAATACATATCAGCATATAACAGTTTTACACATCCAGCAAGTTCCCTTTGAGAGCACTGGTTTAAAATGAGATCGTTTAGTGTCAATTATTCAAGTTAAGGCAAACGAACGTCGTGAAAAAAACAGGCGATTATTTGTTGTATTGCCTCGCTTGAACAGGCTTTGTGTATTAGGGAAACCTCTGAAGTTTGCACTAAGTCAAAGACGGCTCAATCTGAGCTCCTGTGGTATTACAATTAAAAGATTTAAGGGGAGCCAGATGGGTAGAGGGGCGGGGAGACAAATTCTAAATATTTTTTACATTTAAAGAAAAGTTACAAATCGCACAATGGTATCTGTAACTTTCTTATCAACAATGTTCGACTTCTGACCCGAAAGATGACATCATCTTCGGACATAGGTATAGAGATTATCATAAAGACCTGTACGTGTTGCTCTTTAAATCAAAGCAACGACGACTGGTTGTCATGTGGCGTTCAGCTTTGTTTATATGAATGTTTCTTTGCAATGAAAAATGACAAGTCTCCGGGCAGTGATGGACTACCAACTGACTTGTATACAACTCTTTAGACGCCGACAGGAAAGCGTGTTATATAATCTTTGAATTATGTCTATCATAGCGGGCATCTAGCATCAGAACAATTCAATAGGATTATTAATCTATATTTTGAAAAACCAAATAAGGTCTTTAATCTGCTTCAAATTTTTAGGCCTATTACTCTGCTCAATATGGATTATAAAGTCCGTGCAAAAGGCGATTTACTCTAGATTAAAAGGTGGACTCATTAATACTATTGGGTCTCAGTTAACCAAAATTAGTTTTATTGGGGAAAATATTAAGTTTAATTTAGACTTAATTAATTACTCTACGGATCAGGTTATCCCGGGTATTATCTTCCTTCTCAATTTCGAGAAAGCTCTTGATAAGCTGGAATGGATTTTCTTTAGGACTTTGTCCTATTTCAAGTTTGTGATCAATCGGTCACGGTTTCTTACAATGATAGTTAAAGTTGTACTTGGTATATAGAACTATGGTATATTCTACTGGTTTCACCCCCTTCAAGGTGGGGTAAGGCAAGGCTGTCCACTAAGCCCTTATCTTTTAATGTTGGCAACTGAAGAATGTGTACTAAAATTATTTACAAACATGAATATTAGAGCTGGGTGTCTCGATTACTTATAAGGAAGTTAATATTTCACTATATGCTGTTAACACCTCTATTCTTCTGGATGGCATAATTGAACAAAGCTAATTTGTTTCTATTTGGGCCTTAAGCATCAAGAATTCCAAAGTTTATATATATATATATATATATATGTAATTAATCTGTTCGATCAGTTTGGTACTCGTTTTGATGGCCTTAAGGACCGGATTCCTATTGAATAATTTACCGTTTTATTTATACTTTGGATTAATACATTAATGTTTTGAGCCAACTTGGAGAAAAGAAATATGTTAATACGATGGTGAAGACAAACTCGATCTTTCAGTTAATCTATTCTAAGCTCATTTTGTTCGTTGCAAGGAAACCGACGGCTCTTGGTGGAAACATGGAATTTTCTTTTAATGTATTTAACTGAGAGGGATTTGGCAACGTTCCTTTAACATGCCGAGATTTGTCGTATCCAAGTTTAAAATTACAATGCATTCAATTCCGTTACATAGAAACATAAGAAACAAAATTATAATACACCAAATAGAACGAAACCCTACAGCTCATAATGACCAATGTTAATAATCGAAAAGCTGACACGTTGACTCCGGATATAATAGGAGCCCATTTTTGGTGCCACCACTGGAAAGAAGCAATCTATATGTTACATAGATAATACGGTTTTAAACAGACGAGTCATCTGGAACTGCAGTGTTGTGAGTTTGACGAAACCCTGCAAAAGTGGGACTAAATGGAACACGTTTCATCCAATTCTTCTTTTGAATCCATCTCATACCGAACGGTAACTGGTAAACCGACAATTCTGTACTCATTGTCACGGCTGCATTTTCTTGAGACGTCTTAGTCTTAGTTCTCCAGTCCATACCCCTGTCCTTAAATGTCCCTATAATAGTAAGAAGAAGATAAAAAAAAACCACTCTTAAAAATGAAGTAATAATCTTTTCTAAAATATATTAAGACACACATCGAGAATAGTAATAGCAACACGTACCAGGAACGAGGTTATCTAACAGAACGGAAATAGCTGCCCCCATGAACATCTTATTTGACAGAAGAATGATGGCAAGTTGATCAATAGCTCCAATTCCTAGAGACAGGAGACAAAAACACGAGACATGTTAATAACATATCAGGAAGACGTTGATATACTCGAACAAGCATCAGTTTGAATTTGATATCACAAAAATCCACATGATTACTTAGTCACACTTCTCACAAGCCCAACCACTGTTAATTTGTGATAACTTACCAGTATTAACTGCGCCAGGGTTTTTATCAAAATATCCCGGAATCCCGATGGCAACGAAAATGGAGATTCCTACGACAAGTATGTTTCTAGAGCTTTCCATGTTAACGTGTTGAAAATTAGCTAATCCAATAGTTGATATCATTCCTGAAGAAAATGCGGAATATATACACAGTTAGATAAGTGAACACATTTGCAGTCTGTTTCGCTAAAATACATTCAGTGCTTTTCTAAGTCCCTTTCACTAAGAATTACAACAATGATTAGCTTTTTTTTTCCTTTCTTTTTTAGCCTTTGAAGAAGATCCTGCTAGGATCGAAACGTCAGGCCAACTTACTTTTACACAATGAATAGCTTATCTTTAAAACGTAGTGTAGCTCCTTCAATGGGTATTCACGATGGGAAATAGTATCACTAACATAGAAGACAACGGTGTTCCACACTAATATATATATTAATATTACTAAAATATTGCATCCGTTCAAACTCTGACACCCACATACTTTTTTTTTCAATAAGAAATCATTCATTCCAGCCCCTCCCAACTAAACAGTTCGTCTTTCAGGCACTTTGCATATTAATATTTATTACATGCAATACGCTGGTTCACAACTATATTACTTCCCTTTGTAATTAACGCATGTCAAGCTAATGAAGTATAGTTTTGTGGGATTTCACACAATAGGATTGAAACATTTAGACAATTCTTTGTTCTTGGCCTTTCTATACTGCTTGGAAGCACGATAAGTGAGATGTTATTATATCTGAATATTATAACTGAAATTTCTTCATACAAAATATCTGACTGTTAGGTATTTGTCTATATATGAAAGTTACCAATGGTAACCGCTGAAGCTCCCAGCACAGGTGTTGGAATTGCATTCATAAGGGCACTGAATTTCGCCAGGAACGCGACGGCCGTAAAAATCAACCCACTCAGGATTAAGACAGTTCTGCTCGCGACCTGTGAAAACCATATCAGTTATCGTGTCAACTGTATGAATGACGAAACACCGTTGACATATATGTAGCAAGAGTTGCCGAAAAATAGACCTCCTATGTCAGAGAAGTGTTTACTTATATCTCGACCTTCTATTAAATCGTCTGATTTCCTGTCAATGTCGTCAACTGGCAACAACGAGAAACACATGAAATAAGGACATTATGACTATAGGCCTATACAACCAGCACTATATGGATTTTCACTGAATACAATGAAAGGCGCGATAACATACTAAAAGAGTGAGAAAAGATCAACCTATTTTTGGACTATTGTCCCTATAAAAAAAGAGGCTATGCATGTCTGAGCCTGGGTTTTGCATAGCCAAAATAGCTAAAAAAATTATTACTATGAGCCCATTGGCCTAATTTAAAAACAATATTGGTATACTCAATGATTTGATACTCAATGTTTCGCTTAGCAACGCTGATTATTTTAACTTTGCCAGACCGACCCCTGACGGTAATGTAGTCTGGAGCAATCATACTGTTTGAAGAAGGTAAGAAGAGGGTAACAGTAAACATTATGACGTGAGTCCATGAAGATAACCAAAAATATTCGTAACTGTCACAGACAAATGTGGACAATTCTTCCTGGGCGGTAATGCTCGATTGGTAATTGACCGATGCATACGATCAAATCTTAAATATTTCGCGTGTTGAAGTCACTATGTATCATGGCTTGACATGTGTACTACCGTGGTATACATGTGACTCCCCATCACAGTGTGCCATTATCTGACATTATCAAGTAAAATTAACAGGGTTAACTTTCACATTATTTCCGAGTCGAAGCTCAAAGCTAATATACAGTGAACTAGAATTTCACATTACTTTCAACACTGAGAGGTGCACAAATGCAGTAACCATTGGCTAACAGTATATGCCAAACCTAGTCTAATATATGTACAAGGCTTCAATGAGAATATTTGCCATGCAAATGCAGTTTCGAGTTTTCTTTTCAATGCAGAGGATTTTACCTCATCAGATCAAATACATTTGTGAGAGGTAAACTATGTAGGCCTATGCTGCCCTGCTTGGCACTGAATACTTTAAAGACTTCTTACACAAGGACCAATATTGCAAGTGGACTGGAATCAACCTAGTCATTGTAATCATCATCATTACGATTTATTTCTGCCCGTCCGTTGCAGTCAACCAGTGCGACCCTCAGCTTAAACTGTGTAAATTATGAACAAAATGTGTCTTTTGGAATTAAGTTAAAAGAACATGACTTGAAGCCCGCTGATAGCAGAAGCACATATTCCAGATTTCGTAAAATTAATTTCTTTATGTGATCATCACGGAATTATATGAAATCAAGATCTTTTCAACTGTTTACATAATAAGCATGTTAAATTGAGAGGCGATATCATCTGTTTACCTTTGTAAGGTTTAAAACGGCTATGTCACTACTATGTGAGGTGACACCCACGCCAGCACCCCACAGCGCACCAATCATACAACTAATTCCTTCCAGCCCTATTCCTCGGTTTACGGCGTGGAGGGGTGGCGGCGGCACAAGAGATACCTGAGCACACGCATGATAGTCACCAAGTGAGTCTATCATACTTGCTACTACAGCTGTAAGAACGCCAGCAAATCCGGCACCGTTGAAGGTAGGCATTCCCCATTGACCTGTGTTAAAGATAATTAAAGATATGACGCTTACACAGTATACAAGATGTATCACTCTAATAGAACAAAGAAAGAATAGATTTAAAAGAATACATTTCTTCTGGGGAATATATCCAATCACCACCGGTTTTCTCTGCCCGTCACTATTCGATAACTTCGTGTGTCACTATAGTCTAATAGAGGGCGCTTTTCAGTCAATTTTGGCAGTCTAGAGTGCAATTTGCTGCTCTGTTGGTATCAATTGCAATGAATAGAGAATTTACGAGCGATGTTGCGGTGTGTATATAACGTTGACGATTTCCACATTTCCCACAAACACAAGCAACAATTTTGCAAACAAATATGAAACAGTGAAAAATATCAACTTATTTTTGCTAAATAAATCAGAATTATTCATGCACTTTTAAATGTGTAAAGATCAAAGTCTTTACTTTGGGAGACCAACCTTGGAGTGTCAAATTATCCCGGGTGGGTTGGGGGAAAGGGGTGAACACAGTTGGATGTACACAGTATGAGGGGGAATAAAGACTTTTGATGTGAGGACGGTATTTGAACACTTTAATCTAAAGATAATTAATAAGTACGTCACTATTCAGAATACTCGGGAAAAAATTGACAAGCAAAGTTTCATCCTTATATATCCCTATCAATATTTCACCTTCATCAAGTGAAAAAAATTCACATCGAATCAAGTAATGTTTTGGAGCGATTATGATGTTCAAGAGAGGAATGATGAAACCATGGTAACACTTGTCGTAATATTTCAAATTCATTTAAAGAAATTTATCAAGCCTTTATTTTAAAACTTTAATATGCAAGTTAGATTAAGTCATATATATCCTAATTCTCCCATCCTTCATGATAAAGTTATATTGTTGATACACGCGCATTCATTCCGCATATATATATGTAATGCAGCCGACCGCGGATGAGATATTGTACTTGATGGCAAGTGGTGTTGCTATTTTGTTTTCAAGCTTGACTACATTTAATATCTTTTTCACGTGAAACAAAGCTTACGGTCAAAGCTATTACCGATGGTCTCAGCTGTTGCATGCAATGTTAAAGGAATCTAACACGCTTGAGTATTAATGTTATTCATGATGACTTCTGAAAAATGTAAAAAAAAAGTAAGATACAAATCGTCCACTAAAGGAAGTGAGTATCTTATAACAACCATACTAGGAATGAATGGTTTTGCAAGATTTCCAGGTCTTAAATAGTACTTCAGCAAATACCTGGATAAGGAAGTGAAAGCCAGGGAGACGTCCTTATATTAACCAGTTTAGTGTCTACACGTGCAGCATAACCGTACACTTCTGGCTCGTCCGGGAAAACACCAGTTAATGTCAATACGACGCATACGAACCACATAGTAGCGACAGCAAGCAACATCTGCAAACAGACAAACGAACCTTGACTAAACAAGCACTAACTCACAAGAAGTAAGACCTTTATCATCTAGGCTACCAATGTCATAATGTAAAACGTTGTCAATAATATACGGTAACTACTAGCGTAACAAACATCACCTTTTCATGAGCTCACTAAGTTTCCTCTGTAAAAGGCGAAAGCAACACATTTTGTGATGCAATCTGCAACTGCATGGATTGCCTGCGTTCTTTATCCCATGACTATAATTGTACTGGGAATGCGACATCGTACTCTATCGACGATTTTTGCACTAAACTACTGCCCACCTAACACCCCTAATTGAGGCGCCGGGGGGGGGGGGTTGCTCTGACTTAATGGGGCATCATGGGATGGCTCAATAACATGGAGGAAATTATCATGTGAGGTGGGGATCAGAAAGATGTGTATGAGAGTGTGTCCGGGTGCGCGTGTTTGTATTCTGATCAATTGAGGACTTGAACGAGTGAATTGCAAGTCCTCAGACGTCATTTGAAAGAATCACCACGTCCTCAGAAGAATTATGTTGTTAAGGGGGTTTGTTACAGTAAGGGGGCGTGGATTTGATATGTGTGTGCGTGTGTGTGTGTGTGTGAAGTGCGTCAACATAAAGTGTGTCACGAACCCCTACACCGTATAACTTCAAACTTGGCGAGTGTGATGTGCATGTGCGAGGACTTATCACCGTGACCTTCGTGACTCGTGACTAATATGGTCAAAGGTCAGAGGTCAAATCAAATAACCAAGAACAGCATTTTGGCCATTACAAGCGTACGAAGTGACAAAACAATGTGAGATATCAGACTCTGCAAGTCTGCAATGCATTGATTAATGTAAAACGCCAAAGTTCGTCAAAGTCAAAGATGGCCAAATATGAGTGAAAAAGCGTTTCGCAAACTACTCCGTTGCAATCAATAAAAAAGGTGTTATCATCCAGTATCAGGACTTTCCTCACCCATTATGCTGATGCCTTTATCTTTCTGTTTTCCACCAAGTTGCTTTGCTGCAATGTTACCACGATTAACAACAACAATTGCTCGATCATTGACAATATCCATCTAACGAATGCATCCAATTGATGACCAAATCTCAAATTATCCGCTTGTAAAATTAAAAAATTCTTTGTTAATATTGCGAGAAGTTCTTTCAGCTCATCTAATACTCCAGATCAACATCTTATCATGGACGAGTCATACATAATGACAGAGCTGTCAAACTGTATTTAAGACAAGTCGAAAATGAAATATTTATATACTTACTGGGAAAAGGGCAAACATACGAATTCCATTGCTTCCGGGGAATGGGACGCTCACATTTGACAGAAACATCGAAAATAAAATAACCAGAGATATTGTACTGCAAGAGTAAACAAAAACAAACAAGATCCAAAACAAATACACACAGAAACATTTCTCATGTTTTGACACTTTCTTCAATCAATCAAACACAATCAATCATTTCAACTTTCTTGAAAACTTAAGATCATTTCTCCATGCAGCTTTATAGGTAGCGTGTTGATTTTTGGTTTCGATGATAATAGTAAACCTATGTATAGCCACGCACGCGGATGAGTGTATGTGCGTGTGTGCGCATGCGCGCGTGAGCGTGTGTGCATGACGCTTTGCTTGTAAACACGATACCTTAAGAAGGGAAGCTTGGACCAATCATATTTCGTGTGTAGGAGTACCACATTGAGTAGAAGAAGCCTTTTAAGGACGTCAAAAGTCATTTGGGGTCAAACTTGGTGGGTAATGCCTGACCATGTAATCTTATGCATGCGTGATTGATGACGTAATAGGTCTAACGTCAGATATCAAAGATCGGAACCCTAACAATTGGTGTTTAGCCATTTTCTTCTTTTCAACATGTAGGAAAAAGCCATTAAACCACAAGATATGTAGAGAATGATGAGACAATCACTAGAATATTCCTTTTAGGGTGTTGAGTGCTATAGGTTGAAAGGAAAATCCAACTAAGAGGTACAGGTTTACTACTTACGGGATAGAAATACACCAATGGTCTTCAACGAGGTTCATTGCAACAGGAATAATGCCAACACCAATCATAAATATAGTGACACCAATGGTTATGGGACCGATGAAGCGAAGAAAGGTCCCGATGAGTCCAGTGAAACCAATTATGCACTGCACAACCGCTGCCAACATCATCACACCTTGAACCTGCAATGAATGTGAAATATCAAAAGAATTTATAGATATTATATGCAAATCTACGAGGGAGAGAGTAGAGCAATTACAAAATATGATTTGTCAAAATAATGTTTTTGGTCGATTCTATTTTGTCTCTTCATTTGAACTTGCCTCTCGTAGATTCGTGATCACAGTACATTATGGCATCCCCTCCCAATGAATAACATTAATAATTCACATTAGAAAGGTTTCATTTTGTGTACTACGTAAAAGATATGCAGCGCCGTTAATAAACAATTTCCTCCCCTTTGTGCGTTTTCAGTCCATAGTGAAAGAACACATACAGGAAGCAATGCCGGAATTATAGGAAGTTTAATGATATATGGATCTATCTTTCAATGACGGTTATAAGTACTACTTCTTACGAACATAAGTAAACATTTAAGAACTTTAAAAAAAAAATCGACTCTCAGTACACTTTAAAACGTACAACTTTAAAATAAATGCCTCTTTTCTTAGCCTCCGTCATCGATCACATTAAGATGGACATGCTATTTTCATCCTAACACAACCACTTCATGTTTTATTAAAACATTTAAACAATTATGCTAATTAAAAAAAAACAATTCGACATATAGACTATGTAGAAGCTTAACGCTGGAGTCCGACACGCACTTAACTTTGAATGACAAATACGGTAGCGTTTGGTGTATTTTTGCTATGGAAATTAATAGGAATGTGTGTATCTAGTCACACCATAAAGTACGTACCTCACGAATTCTGATAAATGCTTCGTCCCTTAACAGATTGTTTTCAACCGCCGTAGTATTCGCTGTAGGTTAATGAAAATATTATTATTGATTTCAGGTCGCACATATTTATTTTACTACTTGTCTCCAGCATTGATACCCCATGCATGCAGGGTACTGCCACAGAGGAGTGCATGGTTAAACAGTGCATTGGTTCCCCGATGTGTGCTTTATTGTGTACGTGATGTAATTAGTTCTATCAGGGTGTTGTTATTGAACAACTCCCAGGTGCTATAGTGACGGAGAATTTGATAATACCATGCTATACACAAACCTGCCGAAATCACCGGACAATCCCCTCTCACTTGCAACATGGCGATCAGTGGGATTAAGTATGCTGCAGATGGTCCTTGTAATATGGGTAATCTTCAAGAAAAAAAATATATATATTCATATCAATGAACATATCATAGATCTATACAGTATATGTTTGCAACAGCCATATAGCGTGTGGTTTATCAAGACGGACTATGCATAACAGGTTATAGTTGATTTACTTTGACTGAAAGTAGACCTTCGCTTATACACAATATCGGACAATGTAACAGTATCTACAGGTGAACTTTGCATTTGTCAATAAAATAACGTTTGTAATACCGTTGTTGCTGTGAGTGCAGAGCGTGCTGTATATATACGATGAAAAAAAAACTTGGACGAAGGCGAGCAAATAACTACATTTTTAACTTGATTAATTGTGGATCTCTCACGAAAAGCCACAATGACACACTATTCAATCTTACCGACATCCAAGAAAAACCTGGAGCATTGTACCAACCCCGGTAGTGAAGAAACTCGTAGCTATCAGTTTTGTAAGGAGCTCATCTTGTTTGTCAAAACACAGACTCTTAGATAAGAGTATAGGGAGCACGATGCAGGCGGTGAAGCTGGACGAGAAATGCTGCAATGAAAGACATAAACACGCATTAAAACACACACACACACGCATACACACATGTTTGTATTACATTCATACAGAGGACCCCATTGTATTTTCCATTGTTCAAATCCACGTACCCTATACCTTAACAATACCCCATACAATAGAATACTTCCGAGGACGTGGTGATTCTTTAGAAATCACAACCGAGGACCTGAAATTCTTTTGTTCAAGTCCTCGGTCAACGCACACACACATTTATTATGTGTATCACGCTTGATAGGCCTCCAGAGTAAGACATCACAGTGGTCGCATATAGCCAAACTTTTGGGAGAGATCCGCAACTCAATGGATTGCCTACTTGTTGTTTACTTGGCCATCTGAAATGAGTACAGGTTGGATTGATTCAAAACTTCAACAATTATCACATATCTTACTCAACATTGATAGATTATTCTGCACTAGAAATAAAAATGTCATATTATGCTAATTGAAATACACGTATATGACATTTTAAAGTAATGATTATAATGTAATTTACGTCACTTCACCTGTCTGGCGGGACAATCTTTAAAAGTGGGCTTTGACAAATATGTGGCAATGAAGATATTCGAGTGTCCGTGACACATGGGGTACCGGTCATATTCAAAGTTCCATTACTTTACTGGGTTGATGACATTTTTTTACATGTATATCCTTGCTTTATACATTGTTTTGCCTAGCTTGGGGCAGGAGGCATGGCGTGCCCAGCGCCTGGTTAAAATAGTGCCCTGGTTGGGCAAAGTTTTACCCAACTGTTTTTGAGTGTATATTTTTCGACTAATTAAAACATTGATTTACCTGTAGAGCTAATGCGAATAACATTATCCAAGGTGGCTGATCGCTAATGCCATAAATCAAGGCCGCTCTTCCGGAATCAGACTTGTCCATATCTACTGTAGTTATCTCTGTTTCATCTTCAGTCAATATTTCTTTGTTTTCCGATTCTCCGGCTGCTGCTGTTTCATCCATCTTTAATGTCGAGATAAATAACTGAAATTTCAAAATAGGAGACAAATAGTAATAACATCACCGTAATATGATCCAGACAAACTGGTAGTTTATTAATGGTATGAGAATATTTTTAATAACGCTTTAATATACGAAAGAGCAGCCGAAATATTAAAAAAGAAATTATAAATACTTTTCAAGTCCTTGTTATAGCATTTCATATCAACTACAAGCTGGAAATGTGGCAGATACAAAGCGTTTATATATAAATAATAATAAAAAGTAAGCCAACCTTTACTGCACGTAAAAATTATTTCACGGTTTATCTTCTATGGTGTTATAACTCGGTATGTGTTAGAAACCAGTTTTGTGCGTTATTACATGTGTAAGTCTTTGTTATTTTTGCTGGGTGTCTCCCATCTGGTTATCAAATAAGGCCATATGGTGTAAACCATTAATGAACCATAAAAACAACTAAAAAAAGGAAATATGTGTCTTTTTTTATACAACACAAGTGTAATTCACTTTTACTTTTTTGGCTGCATTTTGGGTTTTATTGTTAGTGGATTATTAGGTCGCATAATCTTGCCGTAACAATGTTTGACAACTGTAACTTTAAATGCAGTTTTCAGACGTTACAATATATACAGTTTGACTAAATAAGAACACAATCTCCAACAACGTGATTGATATGGACTCATGCATAATTTTAATTAAATGGTTTTACATTAAAAGATTAGATACGTGTTTAATTCCAAATTTCCACTTTAGCATGTCACCTGAACGCTGTTAGTATTCCCCAACTTGTTTCAAGATTATATTTGCTTCATGATGATAATATTGGATCATGATTATTGGTAATCACATTCAAACTGGATAGGTTCATATCCCATAACATGTTAGGATCGGTAATTGCATAGGGTAGCTCCTTCACCCGAACTCCGAAACCTAGGAATTATTTTTGACTCATCACTCACTATCGAGAAGCTGTATATTGTAGATCTTTCTATGTTGCTGTATTCTATTAAGAACAAATGGTGCTTGTATAGATCTACCTGTGTTGCTGTATTCTACTAAGAACAAATGGTGCTGTAGATATTCCTGTGTTCCTGTATTCTACTATAAGAACATATGGTGTTGTAGATATTTCTGTGTTATTGTATTCTACTGACAACAAATGGTGCTGTAGATATTTCTGTGTTGCTGTATTCTATACTAAGAACAAATGGTGCTGTAGATATTCCTGTGTTCCTGTATTCTACTATAAGAACATATGGTG
>KN883831.1:26728-44094 GCA_000934455.1 Apostichopus parvimensis
CATGTCTACAAACGACTATACTGTGCGCATCTCTACAAGCGACTATACTGTACGCATGTCTACAAGCGACTATAATGTACACATGTCTACAGGCGACTATACTGTACACATGTCTACAGGCGACTATACTGTACACATGTCTACAGGCGACTATACTGTACACATGTCTACAGGCGACTATACTGTGCGCATGTCTACAAGCGACTATACTGTACGCATATCTACAAGCGACTATACTGTGCGCATGTCTACAGGCGACTATACTGTGCGCATGTCTACAGGTGACTATACTGTGCGCATGTCTACAAGCGACTATACTGTTAGCATGTCTACAAGCGACTATACTGTTAGCATGTCTACAAGCGACTATACTGTTAGCATGGCTACAAACGTCCAAAAGCAATTCGTTGACCTATCACATGAAGCGTGAAGTACACACACTTTTACTGTTTCAAATGACTGTACACTGGAATGTGTGCAGATTGTGTGAACACGCTATATATAATTCAATAGACCTGCAACTATCCATAGAACAATAAGAGACCTAGTATTACGTAACAACACAACAATACCAGACATTCTGATCTGACGGACAAAGTATCCCAACTTCCATGTCTCCGTCCTCGCAGTATATAGAGTCCGACCGGACGAAATATCCTAGTACATAAATGTTCTAGGACATATTGTCCGCATAGATATCATAAGATATTTGGTCTCCTTCAAATAGTCTTGTGTATGTGACTTGAAAGAAGGATGGTATGTTAGCTATACTTTAATGTAGTATAATGTTCAGGACAGCTTGTTAGCAGTATAGGTACCCAAAAAATTAAGTAAACTAACGTGAAGGTTAATTGTTTGTAATTGTAATTGACGACCAAGATTTATAGAAATTGAAGTTAATCTTATATCCCTAACTGACAATCAACAGTAGACCTATACTAAATGGGAGTTTGACCGCTATAACTATAGTGTCATTAGTTGTGGACATTGATGCCGAGTGTTGATTAGAGAGCATTATATTCCCAAAAGCAAAACGTTATAGCTATTACCTCATCATTTTGGTTCGGTTAGGGGAAGAGTGTGGTGGGTTAAAAACCCCGCCCATTTGTTATACATCTTCCTCCTTTTACTTAGATAAATATCCGACGTAATTACTTTTCTTCACCCCACTGACCGAGACTAACATCGAAAAGACCCATCTCCCCAATGTATGCACCCATTTCGAAAACTAATCTACCCATATTGCAATGTTTTAAGTACCACGGTCCTAGACATTATTAACAAACTTATTCACACTAGTCGCCATGATGACAAACAAAACAACAAAGACAATTTTTTTTTATTTATACTTCGAGAAAAGAAAGTAAGAAATTCTGTCGAATACGTAGGCCTGTCAAACTACGAACTTTCTGCTGAAAGACTTACATAGTATTTCTGTTATTGGCCATGAAATATCTGGCAAAAACTGAATCATGTAGTGTGAGATTTAGGAGCTGACAGCTGTAACCATAATATCGTGTACCCTTCAAAGAAATAATTACTATGTGTAATGACTACTATGTCTAGCGGACTCATCCCACTAATTGCTCCCCATTCCCTACACCCATGATGCTATGCATGCTTAATATAACCGTACCCCTAATCAAGATAAAACCAAAACATGACAATTTAATTTAATCTCCATCAAATATTGGAAACTGTTATTAAATCAGAACTTAAACCATCGGTAACTCCATTAGTAGATTAGATGATTCCATTTAAGCCCTATATGTTAATGTCGCTTCTTAGCAACTTGAAACTTGAAACTAACTTGTTATAAGCTGTACAAACGTATGATGTAATGAGGTATGTTCACTCATAATTCTCATTGGTGTGAACCATGATATGACAACATATATTCTTAACCAATTGGGGAAATTGCACCTATTCATGTCCAAAAATACAAGTTGCTAGATAGTTTGCCGCTGGGGGTGTACTTACATTGAGCTGACAATGAGAAAATAAGGCTATGGAGCACCTATCATGTTTATGTTGTCATCATCAGTTTGGGGATATCGCCCAGTTTGGGGATATCCCCCAGTTTGGGGATATCCCCCAGTTTGGGGATATCCCCCAGTTTGGGGATATCCCCATTGTTACTGAGTCTCCAATTGCTATAGGAATTCATCAAATGTCCCTGCTTCACACCAATGACACATGCAGCAATAACATGGAACACTTTTTCAAATAACCTTAAGACAAAAAAACAAAAACATTGACAACCTGATTTGAAAGGATTAAATGATTCAAGAGAGTGCTCCCCCACAACCCCCCCCCCCCACCACACACACACACATATATCCCGCATGATGTATAATATGATTGTTTTATGATAACGTTGAAGGTCTACTACTGACGGCAATGTTTAAAGAAATGTTTTTTCTAAGTAATAATTTGTAAAACAAATATTTCTCAAGGGGGAGGGGGAGGGGTGATGGGAGGAACGAGAAACCCTACCCTTAGACCCATCCTTTTGGACTAGTATGATGTTGTATGATGTTGTTTATAACATGTTTGTTGTGTAAATATTGAGATGTGTAAATTTTGATCCCTAAAAGCTTTATAATTTTCCACCAAAAAATCAGAAAATCTTTGTAGGGTCTACTGACGGATTGATATTTCTTTAAAAAAAATGTTCTTTGTTAGTTACAGAAGACCACACCATTTTGCATTAAAGTAGGCTGTCCTATACAAAAAGGCAAGGGGCAACCCCTATCCCTAACCCCTCCTATTAGAACCGTCCCCAAGCCGGCAGTTTATATTTCCAACAAATGGAACCACCCCCAGAAAAGTGATACGGGCATGATCTCACACCCCTTGAAACACTGATTAGGAAGTTGGTTGATGGTTGTATATGAAATGAAAGTATTGTTTGCCCAGAAGCACCAGAAAACACGAACATAAGATTTAATGTAAAATATGTTAAACTTCGGCAAACGGTATATCTGTCTTTTGAATCAGTGCAATAGTTAAGTTAATTTTGTAAGAGGATTCCCGATTGATCGTCCGCGTATGTTATTAGCACGGCACTGATAATATAAGAAAGTCGAATCTTTCTTATTGTCAACGTTGTTTAGTTATTTGAAGTAAGATGTTGATTAGAAGGAGAATCATAAAAACAACTATTATAACACAGATTCTGTTAAAGGAAGTCTCTTTGAAGTTAATTAAGTCTGTAACGATAAAAAATACTCGATGGTGTCGTAATTATACGTCTTTTTTGATCAAACAGATACCTCGAAACGGCGATTATTTGCTGGAGTAATCTCATGAGATTCACAATTATTCTGCTGTGCCTTTTGAAGTCTGTTATTCAAGGTGAGTCACACATTTGCTAGTTATTCAGCTAGTGCAATGAAAAACAAGTGGGTAGTCCATGGAAATGCATATCTCATTCCAAAATTTTGGGTGTGTGGTCCAAATATAGCTGATAATTTTAATTTAATTAATTTAATTTAATTTAATTTAATTTAAAAAGCTTCACGACGCAGGTTTACTGTTTGTTAGGGATATGCTTTTGCCAGATGGGAAGCAATTGTCCTTTAATGCTTTTCTGACCAAATTTAAGCTTTTAATTTTTTTTTTTTATCCCTTCACTCGTTTTAATGGGATCCTTTCTGCAATCCCTAGAAATTGGAAAGATTCTCTCAGTTTTGTAAACAATGTCGGGGACCAGCAAAATCACCTTTTCAACCTTAAGTCTGGCAATTCTAAATTGTCGCAGTTGGTCTATCCTCACCTTATTGACTGTACTTCACTTCCAACAAAAGCCTGCGCTAATTGGAGCGTTACTTTTGACTTCTCACAGGACGATTGGTTAACTATACTTTAGATTCCTTTCCCGTACGCTTTC
Organism: Apostichopus parvimensis; assembly: GCA_000934455.1. Classification (NCBI taxonomy): domain Eukaryota; kingdom Metazoa; phylum Echinodermata; class Holothuroidea; order Aspidochirotida; family Stichopodidae; genus Apostichopus; species Apostichopus parvimensis. Next base: position 30,621 of record KN883831.1, read on the forward strand.
TGAAGCTAAAATCCAATAGTTTCCCAGTTCAGGTTTCTGCACCGCATCTTAGGAACCAATCGGCTTTTAAATTTAATGAACAATGCGGCTTCCCCGCTCAGTACCTTTTGCAATATTGAGGATGAAACAATTGTTATTGTCATGTGACGTCTAGTTTACTTTTAGATTGCGAACAGAAATCTTTTGGAAGACAGTTTATCTGTTCAAAAGAAGATTTTTTTTCTTCGGCAAGTTTGTAGCTGGTTATGACCCGCTGAATTTGTTTATCTCCCATATCAAATACTACATTTTCAATTGTAAGCATAACAATATTAAGCATGATTGCTATAAATTCTTCTATAAAATGAAATTTATTCTTAACGTAGAAAAGTACATTGCTTCGAAGCCAAATTCTACTAGCTCTGCTCGTAGAAAATACATGGTGTTGTTAAGGACTTGTTTTTCTCATTCGATTAATCATCACATATATGTGTGCATATCTATGTATTTATGTATATGTACATGGATTTATATATGGATTTATATATTTATATATATATATATATATATTTTTAAATGAAGGGAGGGAAATATATTTAATTCGCCGCCGGATACATTTTTCGCAATATGTTAATAATTCCTTTGTAACATTGAGCTGACATAACAATGTAGTTATCAAATGCCCGCCTCCCATCGTCAGTCGAAGGAACATGGTTCAATCGGTCATTTTAGATGGGTTGAGGGCAGGGATTGAATACCCCAGGACAGCACCCCGCCTATTATCGCCTCTGGTCCTTCCATAAAGATCCATTCCCCTACCTTATTCAGTCGGGGAAAGTTTGAATCCCGCTTCCTTCTCTCATTTGAAATACTGTGCATATCACTGTATGCGCGTAATAGCCAACACGATGCGTTTGGTTAGTCGACCATTGACCTGGGATCGGTGACTCAATGAAATCATAAGTTACACAGGCACAGCATCTTCTGCCCATCAAATACCCACCAAGTTTGAAGTTCATCGGAGTACGGTTTATGGGACGTTTAATGCAGACTTTTTGAACCGCTCACTCACCCACATAGACCCACAAACAACCACAGTATGTTACGACAACTGGCTGAAAATGGAACCACCACCATATTCCTATAGCACCATGATATCCTTCTTAATACCCATACAATTTCCAAACGATGTATTTCTATGGTTCACATTTGCTATGGTAACCTATGGATCACCAGTTGGCCGCAACAGTCAACTGACGACAATGCCTCATCCCGATGTGCAATACACGCCGCACAGGGATGAGATACAGGGAGAAGCAACCTTATACAGTACCGTACACAAACATGCACGCATATGAGTACAAGAACAAATTCAGATGTAATGAATCTATAAGAAACTTTGGGAAGTCTGGGTGCAATGCAGAACTTCTTCATAAGTTCACCACATACAGAATAATGACATTGTGATATCAGCAACGTATAAGTTTAAACCGAGTCAAGTTGAAATGTTTCGCTGTTCTCAGTTTCGACCCATTGATATGATAAGTTTCCAGTTCAATGCGCAATAATCACAATTGTCGATATTATTGTTAATCTATTGTCGTGATGATATCCCGTAATCCCCCCCCCCTTTTTTTTTTTTAGGGAAATGGAGTTGCATCGATACGGATACTAATGAGTATTATGGAACCTATAACATCGCGATTCCTAAAGGCAATGGTGCATCGGGATCCGCCTACATCACGTGCCTGATGTGGAAGGATGTTCCTGAGGAAATGTATCCTGTTAACTACAACATGCAGAGTAGGCCTTTATGCCCATTTATAAATGATTTGACGTTATCATTGATATATATTTATTATCTAACTCATAGCAATCCTTCAGAAATAACTGCGATCACAGAGAATATGAGCAGCCATTCACACATCGTATGTATGTAGCTAAAGATATCTATCTATGTCGTATTAACGTATTACTCGGAAAGATGACGTATTGCAAATGGGCGGGGTTTGCAACCCACCACACTCTTCCCCTTACCGAACAAAAACAATGAGGTATACGTATAGCTATAACGTTTCGCTCTCGGCACTATGTAAGTGTCCACAACTAATGACACTATAGTTATAGCCTCGGTCAAACTCCCATTTAGTATAGGTCTACTAATGATACTAATGATTCTCAGTGGAGGATATAAGATTATCAATAATTCTTATAACTCTTGCCGCGGTCGTAAATACAAATACAAAGCAATTAACCTTCACGTCAGTTTACTGAATTTTCGATTCCTTATACTTCAACAAGAAGGAGGCCAAATATCCTATGATATCTATGCGGATAATATGTCCTAGGCTATTTTGTCCGGTCAGACTTTATAAACTGTGAGAGTGGGGGTAGGGGTGGGCAAATTGTTTGGAAGTGCAACATACGCACCTGTATAAATTGCAAACATACATGTCAGAAAGAAGCATTACACTTACATTTTTCTGGACTGTATCTTACGGCCCTATAGTGGGGTTCCAGGGGGTTCCTAATGAGGGTCCCAGGGAAAAGCCCGGTGGCTCAAGCAATTTCATATATTCCGTGTTCTTTTCGAGTTTAAATCACAAAAGACATGTGAGAGAGTAAAATTCAATTTCTATGGAATTTGTTTCAAAGCCCCGGAAGCTGTTGTATTTTGAGATATTTCTTGTTCTCTCGTAGGATCTTTTTGGAGGGAATGCACCTTATTTCCGCCTCTCTATAAATCACTCATTTACAGTCCTCGTTGAATAGTCGTCAATTACTGTTTTATTGCAAATCGTTCAGAATCTTTAGTACGGGGATCTATTTTAATTTATAGTTGCAGATGGATAGCCATAAATTTTAAACAATTGTGAACATCTGCAGACACAAACAATAGGTCATTTCTGTTAACCTGGTATATGAAAATTCTTTTTTCTTGAAAGATCTGTCAGAAAACTATTGCAGAATTTTGCAGCAAGATGACAAAGGCGCCAAATGTTTCTACACAACCAAACGTAATGAGACTGTGTTAGGCTACTGTAGAATTCCCCCATGCAAAGGTTAGTAAAACCATTGGATGTGCTTTTGCTTTTCGTGTATGCCATGGTACCCATATATATGTACACATCTATGAACGCAACAACAAGAATAACCCGTTCTTGTTTTGACTGCGATTTGCAAGAAGGTCGTAATGTATTGTTTGCTGCACTGATAAAACTAGGTTCATTGGATGAGTTATCAAAATACACCACATCCTGCTCAACACGCAATCTATTGGCGTATTCTGCAAGGACTTTGTGGAAAATAAGTTCAATCCATGCAGCTAATGTTCTTTCATGTTACGCTTTTAGCACACAGTGGATGTGTCGAGGGTAATGGAACAACCTACAGGGACATTGCACGGTACACACTTTCCGGACATCTCTGCCTGGACTGGAATAACAACTACAGTCTTCCTATCAATCCTGATTTATATCCTAGTAACGGTAAGCAATTAGGTGTTTTAATATTGATAAGCAAGGACGTTCATTATGTTCTTCCTTCTGTTTTCAAAATAATCATCTGTAACACTATGATTAAATGTTAGGAATTAAACGGTAACATCGGCTCTCCAGTGCATACTCCGTAGTTTCAAATAAATCGATCGTACGGTGATCCTAAAGAAAAAGACGAGTTGTAGTAGATTGTCGACTTGCTAATTTACACGTCACTTCTATGATCTATCGTACCTCTCGGAAATTGAATGACATTAACATCGATGTTCTACAAGAAAAAGTAAAGTTGTCACTCTCTGGGTTCATACCCCCATTGTCTCTTAGTGACCCCTGTATTTCTGACTTGGTCAATCAATACAACAGTGAACTGAAATCTATATCATTAATGATCTGGCCCCACCTATCACGAAATCGTTTCTCTATAAACCGAGGGCTCCGTGGTCTTCCGAGCCGTTACTCGAAGCGCGCCGTGACTTGCGTACATTGGAGAGGATTCGGCGTTCAACTGGACTAGAAGTCCATCGTGAAATTTTCAACGCTGCCAAAGGTTTATACGCAAACTGTTGAATGACACCCATGCAGATTATCAACGTGACAGAAATTGCGAACGCAGACCAAAACACACTGTTTAGCCTCATTGACAAATAGGTTCAAAGAACTTAATTACCTCTATTTTGCCTCATGTTGCAACTGTGAAATTAAAATATTATAAATATTCAAAATCAGAGAAAGTCTCCCACTTGTAATGCCTGTTGACCATAACAGTCAACTTCCTTAGGGTTCGACACGTTGGAGCCTGTCTCACATTACTTTGTTACAAATCTGATCAAGGTGTGTCCACCAAAATATTGTGTTCTCGATCCTCTTCTAGTCTCTCTGTTGAATCATTGTATTGATGAAGTTGTCCCGATTGTTACTGATATATTAACTTATCTATGAGGTTGGGGCAAAATTTCCCGAAACCCGCAAACAAGCTATAATCCATCCGCTGTTGAAAAAAAAAATATGTGATCTAGATAATAACCCGCCCTATATCCAATTTATCATTCCTTGCTAAGCTTATTGAGAAATCCGTGTTCAAACAACTGAATGCGTATCTTTAAGGCAAAATGACCTTTATGCTAAATGTCAATCAGCTTATACCTGGAAGGTCTTTGAACGGAAACTGCACTTCTTAGAAATCGTGCACAATGACGTGTTAAGTGCTCTGGATCGGCATAGTGATGTCATCCTAAGTTTATGAGATTTAAAGGAACCTTCGACACGATCGATCGTACTATACTTTTACACGGGTTGTGTCATCGGTTTGGAATATCATCGGTGTTTGAAGGATTCAGTTCATATCTTACGGGTAGAATACAGCGTGTGAGTATTGGATCGGTCGTGTCGGAGGCTGTGGCACTTGTCCCACACAGGAACCGGTCTAACTTAGTCTATACACAATCCCCCTTGAAGAAACTATACTCCGTTATGGGTTAAACTAGATGTTATGCCGACGACACGCAACAGTATATATCACTTGTAAGAGAGGTATATAGTCCCCGTCGATCACATTGAGTCCTGCATTACAGTGATATCCGGCAGTGGATGTGTGCTAATATGCCAGCCTCAAATGATGTGTAAAACTGCCAAATTTGTGCCTAAACAAAGTGTTGCGCGAAGTCTTCGTCAATGCCCGGATGATGAATTTTCAGTGGAGTGATTCCGATTCCTGAAGGGCATTCATCGCTTTACCTCATAAATTTATGACGTCATATGTGAGAGGTCAACATTGTAATCTCGAAACCAACAAATATGTTATCAAGTTAATGGAGTTGAAAGTTTCATAAAAGGGGTGTTAAATTGCTCCTGAATGATAATTCTCACGTACTTGAATCTTGGTGTGTATATATCCCGATTTGCCTCCGTGATAATATATATATATATAAACCACCAATTTGAGGGTGCAACTCAATGGATTGCTTTTACTTGGTTTGTATATTATTTTCAACCACACACTCTGCAGAACTAACGTTAATTTTTATTTCCTAATTCATGTAGATTTGCAAAAAAACTACTGCCGAAATCCAGACGACTCCACGTTACCATGGTGTTATTATATTCATCGAATAACCGGTGATGTATTACAGGACTATTGCAGAATCGACCAATGTAAGGGTTACTTTCGTTCTTTCTTTTCATAAAGAGAAATAAATGTCAAATAATGACTTCGCAGTGATTAAAGAATTGTTCTTGAAAGAGATGAGTACTGTTAAGTGGCTTTAATGGATTCAAGTTAATTTAGTGGAAATGAAATTTGATTGCTTTATTGGTCGGCCAATTTGAGAGAGAAGGAGAAAAAGAAAGAGAGCAAGGTGTGGGTGCGAAAATTGATCATTTCCAAGACTTTATATCAAATTTATCATAACAAGTTCTTCATGTACTTTCATGCTTTATATATAACCAGTCGCGAGAAACGATGCAATAATTTGCACGTAAAACAAGTATAGGGCGTATGCATAAACTACATCACAGAAAGTTGCCGGAATGTCCCTTCGTGGTATGCCAATATGGTATTGATTAAGCTTTATCTTCCAACTGCTCAACATTATATATGTATTATTACAATATACACAATTTTGTTAAAGCTACGTTGAGCTAAATGCAAAGAACAAACAAATGATGGTATGCCCAAGGCTATTTCAAGTATCCTGACCATTTTCTTTCAAATAAAGACTTGGCTACTCTAATCTTTCGTTTAAGCCTATTTTTACCGACCAAGTTATTAGCGATGTTTACAACCAATTGTTTCATGCTGTTATGAACTTACGGCGCCTGCGCATTTTCAAGCTTCATTGCGCTTGGTGGTTGATCATTCGTGGAAGTAATTATATGATCATAAAATATAAAAGAAAGAGAAAAAAAAAGTTGTTTGGATGTCAAATAATAAAAGCGACTGGATGAGATAATTTAGCAACTTATGTAAACTGTGTTGAACTGACTTACAGAATAATATCTACCAATATACTAATATACATAAGTTATGCATGTATTCTTCATACGTTTGCGTTATATAGCCACCTCCCTAAAGATTAAAAAACATGCTGCATAATATTCTGTTTGTTATTACCGCAGTTTCTTTCTAACATTCACTATATGTCAGTTATTAGCACCACCTCCAATTAACGAATAATATAGCCTTCATTTAATTAAAGGTTATATGAGTTCAACGTGAGGTCTAACTTTTTATATTCTCTAATCAGTTTGAATGTATATATAATTCGATTAGATGATGTATTTGGAAATTTTGGAGACCAAATGAACTAAGTATTACCCTAAATATCGAATTAATTTGTCATAGTTTGCATGAATATTTAGGTTAATTGACTTTATTTTTATTTTTTATTATTGTCATCTTTAATGAGGGTAGTCCTGCTCAGTGCAGAAGCACTGCTTTCCATAGGAGCCCTCAATGGAGGATTTCATGGGGGATTTCATAATGGGGGATTTCATAATAATAAGCAACATTTTCATTCTACTTAAATATGTAATTAAATCTATTGACATATTTTCATACATTTAAAGGTACCATGTAATTGATTGACATTTAAAATTTTAATCCGTGTTTTTTTCATTTGATTTGGGTAAATTATTGATGCAATTCGATACTAAAGCCCCGTAACATTTTAGGACATTCGGATCAAATAATGAAGAAGAAGCGATAAGTTTCAAAGTTTTTTGGAGAGATGAGTGCTAATGCACAAGAATGTGCACGTGGGAGTCAAAGTCTTGACAACTGAACCAAATTCGTTCATTACTTGTCCATTTTACTTCGCTTGTTTTAACATAAGAGCGTTTTGAGTAACTGGTAAAACGTTCATACAGCTATTCTAAGACACTTTTATTGTTTAGAGATTTCGGAAATACTAACAAATGTCTCTATCATTAAATGTTGCATTGCATGTATATGCTTATTGTATATGTTTATTTTCATGTTCATCATAGTTATCGTCACTCATCATAAAATATACCATAAATAATCATAGTAAAACTAATTAACTTCAAAAGCATCGACATTTGTCCCTCTCCTCATTAATTGAAGGTTTACATCTTTGTGTCACGTTTCGTGTTATTGTCATTGTTTGTTCTTTTCCATAACTCTTTTTAAGTCTTTTTAAGGCATCACCTTCGTTTTGTTCTATAACAGAAGCCGGTTACCCTGGCAACAGTCTATATAAAGTGAAATAAGGTTATTTTTTATTATCTTTTGATATAGGTAAGACCAATGCTCTAATGTCATTTCGACGACTTGAGGAAGTGTACATTCCCGGTCATAACACTCAGTATATTGAAGGCTACGAGATTACTGCCGAGGACTGTGCTGAACAATGCCTCGTACAGACAGCTTTCGTCTGTAGAGGATTCGAGTATCGAGAAGTGTGGCCGTTCACTAATCGACTCTGCATCTTAACATCAGAGAATATCTACTCTCTTGATCTTTCAAACAATTTATCCTCCGGCATTTCCATCGATCTTTTTACAAGAATCGACACAAGTAAGTTGTTTCAAACACACACTACCGTATTGAATTCTTACAGTTACGAGATGCAAGTAAGTTGTTTCAAACACACACTACCGTATTGAATTCTTACAGTTACGAGATAAAAAATAATAACAAAAGGGCAATCCACGGAGTTGCATATCTCCCCTACAGCAAAACTACACTAAAAATATACATTTGATCTATATGACCTCGGTTACCATGACAACAACATGTTTTGATAGCACTTGACATTCTCGTTATATATCTGTTAAGGTTCCATGTCAATTCAATGTTTTTCCATTGGGTTAAATAAAATTGACCGATTTTCACTTAATTTGACCTCTGACCTTTGGTTCCGGGGATCTTCGAGACACAAGTTCCCACCATGGGGCACCTACCCAAAACGTCTGACGAAAATCGGCCTAGACTTTTAGGAGGAGTTTCCGACACAAAATTGCGCTAAAAATGTAAATTTGACCATTAACCAAATGACCTTTTTACCTCGGTTCCCATGGCAACCACATATTTTGGTAGGACTTGACATTTACATTATACATGTGACGGTTCCATGTCAATGTAGTGAGTTATAGCAAAGCAATACACATGGACATACACACGGACACGTTTTGACCCCTCCCACAGTCATGGACTTCCGGTCACCTGGGGGAACCCACCATGGGTGACCCCCCGAGAGTAGATACTTAGGAAAATTAACTATTATCATGACAAATGTTGCTATGGCAACTGACGTAGCTGTATATGGCCCAAATGACAAAGGAAGTACAATATCTCATCCTCCCAATGGGAGTGATGAGATGATAATATCAAATGGAAATGCCACATTTATAGGTATTGCCACACGAATTTAAAACATTAAAGACATCCTTAGTCAAAATATGTTGATCTAAGGATGTAAACGTTGCGTTGTATATACGGTGAAGACTATGTTAACTGCTGGATTACAGAAGACACCCGTTAAAAAAGGTCGAATGTATTTAGAACAAGGAAATAGCTGCTTATGTCCTCGATTCGGGCTTACACTATTTGGGTGCTTTCCCCCGCCTCTCTATTCGAACTATTTGTCAGTTTTCTCTACAGAGGTTACGGTGTAAAATCATGTCTGGGTCAGTATCGATAACACTGAATCGTGTTTGCCAGTATAGGTACACTTGTCTTTAACTGTCAAAATCAAGTCGATGTATTCAAAACTTCTTATGACCTTTTTTTTTTAACCTGCTAGTGAAGCCAAGTATCAACTCGTAAGTTGTCACATAGTTGTCAGTTATATGTTAGCGTGCCGGAATAAGGAACGCCAAAAGGGTCAGCAATATGCGATGACGTAAAACGTATACGATGATGATGTAAAAATATACATCATCATCCTATGTTATTACATCATCATCATCCTAGTTATCAAATCATCATCGTAAGTTTCTACATTATTTTTTACATCATCATCGTATTTGTTACATAAACATCGTACATTGCTGAACTTTTTGGCGTTCCATACTCTCACTCGTCAAGTTTACGTTCCCGGAACAATTTGCTGTAGACAACTTCATTACATACTTCATCATGGCATCCCTTTTAAAGTTTAACTTAATATAAGAAAGGAAAGAAAGCTAAAGTACTAATTCGATTTAGGGTAAATGTTTAGTCATCCCATCACGATCATACTTTATTTGGCGGAGTTACGTTATAACGCAGAGAAAGCTGATAATTTCATTAGTAATTAAACACACCCTCAAGAGGATCCGGAACCGAAGTTTTACAAATTGCTTTCAAGAGCCTGGCGTATTAGAAGCATCCTTGTTTACAATTGAACGAAAATACACGTTTCCAGATAAAAGTAATATAATAGTCCAGACAATAGTAAAGCATTATCTTTATATAGCTTTCGAGTGTAAAGCACATCTTCAATTCTCTTGTGCTCTTCCGTGAGAGTAAATCACATTGTATAAGAACTTCTCGTTCATATCTCGTAATGAGTCAATCGTGTGACAAACCAAGTATCATCACAAACTTAATTAGGACCTTATGTGAAGGCCACGACGTCACGCCCTGGTTTTAATCTGTAATACCTTGGATATTTTTTTATGCTGTTATCATTTGTTCAACGTGTGAGCTTTTAGAGTTACATTATACGGAAACTGAATTGGAATGTTATTAGTATAGCTACCAGTATTTATATTAAAATACATGTTTCTATTCCTTATGTTTTCGATCATGCCCTCTTTCCTTTAGTTTGATTGGACTCTCTGTTGGTTTTCATCCAGTAAACTTCATCCTTATGGACTAGAAAACTGCAAAAGGCCTGTAAACTTACAGTCAGTATGTCAAATGAGTTTGTTATATTGTTGAAGATTTGATCGATTATGCATGCACACAACAGGCGGGGGTGACAACGATGTGTTTTATTTCTTTTACAGTATGCGATGCATTTGTCGAACCCAATCTCCCAGGTACGTAAACAGTCCTGGCATTGGTGTCAACTTCGGTTGATGAAGTAGGCCCACTCTCTGATTGAGTTCGCTGTTTGCGTTTGTGTATGTTTTCAAGCATGCGCGAGGCATTCTCATTTGTATCCGTTTACACAAAGAAAAACGCCAATAAAGCTATCTGTATAATGTAACGAAAGTTATTTATACATGGCCATGATGATGTTGACTTCACCATTCCGATACTAGGCCAACCAGGTATAATCCTATCAACGGGGGGGGGGGGGAAGGGGGCAGAATCCAGACCCCGATACATCCCAATATATGAGAGTTCGCTTAAATTACCCCAAGGCAGCACCCCCCCCCCCCCTCTATATAACAGACTTCATTAACATCTGGCCACAGGTTACTACCTATAAGGTAGTTTTGGTCCACGTTAAGGGACCGAGAGCAGCAGGTGTTCGACGTGTGTATTTCATGTTACTCCCAATATGCTCTTTAATTCGGGAATTGGTAGCTAGTCCGCTATCTATTGATTAATTTATTTATTGATTCTTCTAGTAGATATGTTCAAGAATCAACGTGCTTCTCCTTATAACTCATCGTCTACACCTTTTAATCTGAATACGCTGCCTAGCATGCTAGTAAATGTCTTCCTCTATGTACACATTTCCAATACTTCAATGGATTTGTATCTTACTACATGCAGACGATTGTCCTTTACCCATGGGACTTGGCAAAGAGACCAGGTTTGAGGTAGAAGTCTCAGCATCTAGTTACCATTCCATCAATAACCTGCCGGAGTATGCAGTGCTCGATGGTGCTAGGTGGTGGCGACCGTTAGACAGTGACACCAATCCTTGGATGCAGGTATATTGCATTTTTTTCCGTTTGCTTCTCGTCAACTATACTAACAACTAAATAGATTTATCAAGTTTGGGGCGATATTTTCCCCTATATTCGTTGTTTCTTTGTTTCATCAGTACTGCAAATACCGTGTTTTGAAAGGGAGATAGACACGATTAATTATTTGCAAGCTTAAGTTGTACATATTTACAGACCATTACCTACACTTAGATCGCATCTATATATAGCCATTACCTACACTTAGATCGCATCTATATATAGCCATTACCTACACTTAGATCGCATCTATATATAGCCATTACCTACACTTAGATCGCATCTATATATAGCCATTACCTACACTTAGATCACATCTATTTATAGCCATTACCTACACAAAGATCTCATCTATAGATAGCCATGCAAGTTTCGCTTCCCGTAATTTGTTTTTCACTTTGAAATAACAACCATAAATTATAAATAAATAACCAGTTTTATCACAATTTTTGCACAGGTATGCTTTGGAAGTCGAACCATTGTTACTGGTCTCATGATGCAAGGTTCGGGACATCCAGACAATGGTTGGGTCGAGAGCTTTAATGTTGGCTATTCACTTGACTCAATAAATTGGTGGCTTTTGAGAAATTACGAGGATACCAAGAGAAGTGTTCTCGTAAGTATATATACGACAATATGCAATGAAAATCACAAGAGAAATTGACAAATAAAGCGGTTTAATCGGCCATTAAGGGGAAAAACTGACATAAACAGCAGAACTTCAATAGAAATATGATTTCCTTTAAGAAACAATTGAATTATATGATGGGTAACAGTAGTGAACTTGATGTAGGATAAACTATATGTGAAGTGACGTTGATAGTATGCCATAGGACTGGGGTGGGCAACCTACGGCCCGCGGGCCACATGCGGACCGCCAGTGATTTTTTTGAAGCCCGTGAGATGTCTCAAGAAAAAGAAAAAAATCAATCTATTTTACATCATCACAAAAACTAGCTAGCTGCTTAGAATTTATCGGCACTAATGATTCTGTCAGGTAGGCCTATTATCCCCATCAATTATCAACTGTATACTGTATTGACATTACGTTTTTTGTGAATACAGATTAAGTACACACACCTATTGCTTGAAAGTCCTCGGAATCAAAGGTTTGAAATCAACAGCGGGTCGTTGGTTAGGTGCAGCCCAATCAATTTGTCACTCCTTATATCTGGCCCATTCATTCAAAAAGGTTGCACACCCCTGCAGTATTGGACCATATACCTGTGATGGAATTACACTATAGCAGCTACGAGAGGTTATATGATTTGCTACTATATATATATCGTCTATGTATGATTTTATATAGATTTGGAAGACTGAAACAACATTGCAACATACGCTGGGGGTGGACCCCGAAAATTCGAAATCCCTCATATAACCTACCTTACAATAGCCTATATATGTTTAGTTTCAACTGTATAACGTCCTAGATGTTCTTGTTTGTGCAAGTTTGTCCTCGACTCGCCTGCTTTGAAAGTTCGATGTTTTTTATATTCCTTTAGCTTCCTATAGCTCATGGCTTCATGGGCCAGTGTGACAGTGTAAAATCTTCCCCTTAGTACTTATCCGGGGATTTATAGTTTAGTTTAAACATCCTACCGGATATAGTAACTACGTGGTATAATATCCCAATATTTGGTGTACAGGGCATGTATGTGATCAATGCTGTTCAAATACCCTAAGCGGAAAGAGGGGAATTTAGACTGTATGAACCTTTTTCAGTTCAACACGACATTAGATTTCTGATCAGCCTGTGTGATGATGATTGTGCATAGCTTTTACAATTATTCGTAGAAAACACAAGAAACGCAATGCAACGATAGTCGTTGCAAATTATTGATCAACAGATAGATATAGGAAGGTACACATGCAATTAAAAAATGCGCGGTATATTGCTACGTATAGTAAACAGACAGAAAGTGCGGAGTCGAACACGTTGAACACATCCATGGTTCAAATATTTTCATTGAGAGTTAAATCGGTGACTGATTCCACTAATCAAATATAAATATTTGAGCGATTCCATTTTTCAGCTCTTTTGTATTGTTTCAGTTTGTTAGAAAAAAGAATTGTATTATTAGAACGCGGGAAGGGGGGGGGGGGAGATAGTCTAGGCGTAAACATCAGTTGCG
>KN883831.1:50441-69303 GCA_000934455.1 Apostichopus parvimensis
GTTTATAGCCATGGTGAGTTATAAGTATGTGTGCCGTGGTTTATAGCCATGGTGAGTTATAAGTAAGTATGTATGCTGTGGTTTATAGCCATGGTTAGTTATAAGTATGTGTGCTGTGGTTTATAGCCATGGTGAGTTATAAGTTAAGGTCTGGTGACTCCCTGATGATACAAGAGGGGTAATGTTGGCTGTATAAAGTCATTATTGATTCTAGTAAAGAATATTTTACATGTCAGGTTTCATTATTTTACTGTAATATAAGGCATATTTTCATATTCAGTATTGAGAGAGGGAGAGTTACATGCTTCACCATAACGTTCTATTGCTGACTAATTAATAGGACTACTCTTGTAAAATGTACTCGCATCATAGCGCTCACTAAAGCGTGTCATACATCGGACCAGTATCACTTAACAACTACACCTTGTTGAACATTAGCCGTTGATTGTGGTTATAGGCACATATATATTGTTACTTTATGACTTGTGTATAATTCACGTGTGATTTGACTAACAGTAACTATGACTTGACTTATGAAAAATTGGCTTGACAACAATAACTAGGTGACAACACTGTCTTTCGGAGACTCTTATGTTCGAAAAGATGATAGCTGTCTCTTTATCAACCCTTTGATCAAAGAAATTTGTTGTGCTAATGTGTTTATTTCTTCAGCTAAATCTTGCTGATCTGGGTAAAACGGAATAAGACTAACCATGTTTGCGACGTACACATTATATATGGGTCATGTAGCAAGTATAGGAGATATTTCAAGATCTAAAAAAATATGCATATAAAAATTATTAATTTGTAATGATGATTTTGACTAAACAGATTTTCCAGGGCAATTTTGATCAAAATACGGAGGTTTTGAACATTCTCGATCGTCCAGTTGTCACAAGCCGAGTACGAATCAAGGTGTTCTCCTGGAATAGTGTTACTCCGTGCATGCGAGTTGAGATCATTGGATGCCCGTACGCTGGTACGTATTATAACAGAATATAGCGTGGCCGCATGGTAAATATACGCATATATGTAACTAAAATTCCGTGTGTACATACTAAGTATGTCTATTACTACCCCAATTTACCCCATATCTATTACTACCACCTTCATACATGGTTAAATAAACTAGGTACACTGACACAACTCAACTTAACCAGCACTTTATCATCCCAAATCATTTTCAGATATCGGGGACGTTTGTGACATGGATGGAACCTTTGCTCATGCTGGATACTGTTTGGGGTCGGTAAACAACCAGTCCAATGATGCTTGTCAAAATATCTTCTCGGAAGCAAGTTCACTCCTAGCAATTAAGAACCATGCCACCATGCAGTTTCTTAAAGAATCTGTGTCGTTATTTAAAATTGAACAACAACAATTCTACAAGATTGGTTTAAAATCTGTTTTCCTTGACAACGCTAATTCAAGCGAAAGTAACATTCACACTACAATGATAAGATTCTATTGGCCTGATGGTACTGCGCAGACTGTCAACTATTTTCAATACTCAATAGCCAAGCTACCTCTAGACCGAGAATATTGCGTACAAATGCAACTGTTTGACGATCTACATTGGTATACATACGATTGCTCGTCCACAGCAACCCTTAGGGCATCGCTTTGCCAAAATGGTGAGTTGTTCCATACATTTCTCTCAACAAAGTCTATCTTTGAGAACATTGCTACATATCATACCTTATTAAAAGTTTCCAGCAGCTGCGAGGAATGTTGTTGTAACCCTTGTTTCTTAATTACTCGTAGGTAAAGTCGAAATAAATTTCATATTTTATTCATCTTTAGATATTGACGAGTGCTTGGGAAACACGGTCGATTGTTCCCACAGTTGCATCAACACCCCTGGAAGCTATTACTGCACCTGCCCAGATGGAATGATTATTGATCCAAGTGACCGAACACAATGTATAGGTATTAGCTATTATTAGCTTCAATTTGTTTTTACGTATATTGTCATATTCCAAGAGAGTTAAATTTGAATACACATATGTAGAGAATCAATGGTTAGTATTTTAAATCACGTGTGGCAGTTGCTCCATATTTTCAAGTGTTATGCTATGAAACAGTCATGATGAGTGAAATAATTAAAATCCATATTGGCAATCCGTGTTATAGCTAATTCGGAATGGGCTCAAAGTATTAATAAGATTTCTAGCCTATTTTGTGTGCGGAAACCTATGTCTAAGCTATTAATAATAATATAATAATAATATCATATCATAATAATATAATATATTACAGTTCTTATAAAGCGCAACACGCAACAAACATGTACACAAAATAAATACACTACAACCGTGAAAACATAGGAGTCTTGAGTACAGTTTTAAAGTTATTAACATATTGAGCACATTTGACATGCACTGGGTAAATGTGTTGTACAAAACGCATTTTTACAAAGGAAGAGATTGTTGTTAATTATGTATTGCATACATTAAGTAATTGGTAATTGCTGGTGAAAATTTGTAACTACAGACAAATTTGCTATTATTAGGATTTTTTCTTTCAGATTTCTGTCAGGTAATAGTTGACACAAATAGTATTCAAGATGCGAAAGTCATATCCGACAGAAACTTCTCCTCTTGTTATTTTGCTTACGAAAACAAAGTCGACTTCGAAACTGCAAATAACATTTGCGCAAAACGCGGATCTCAGCTCCTGTCACTTCAGCAGGTTAATCGATTACATGTAAGTAAACACCCATCACATGTTGATATGGTCTTTAGACGTATGTCCTATTGGTAACTAATTCTACATGTTTACAAACAACTCATTGCCTTCATTTTGAACGTGGATAAGATATGTTGATCAAATCGTAACTCACAAGGAGAGTACCTGGAGGAATTCTGCGAGACATACATGAAGAGTACTTGAAGAGGTTCTGCGAGACATATCAAGAGTACTTGAAGGAGTTCTGCAAGACATATGAAGAGTACTTGAAGGAGTTCTGCGAGACATATGAACAGTACTTGAAGGAGTTCTGCGAGACATATAACTCAATGACCTTCTTGTGAGCTTCTGTCGCAATCTAAGATTTACCATTAGGAAAAGACGAGAAACTTATCCGTATTCTCATTGCTCTCATAGACGAATATATTTACAGGACGATAATATCTTAGATTATTTTGGCTTCATATTTCATCTGAATGAAAAGAGCTGTAGGCCTAATTGATATTGATCTTGAAACTCAAAGTATTAATTTAACAATGACTATATCGTGTTCTTTGTCGCAGGACTTCGTGGGCAATGCAACGCACGTGACTTGGTTAAATTTCGATGATACATATGCTAATTTTACGAGAGGCATAGAAATATATACAAATAGCACTTGCCCAGTCTTTGCAGTGAATGAATGGCCGACTAGACAATTCCTTGACTGCTCCCAAGAAAACGCATTTATTTGTAACTATGGTGAGTATATAGGCCTATATAGCCCCATTTCCTGCGTAGCTCAAGGAATACTTTCCACTGATTTATGTTACCACATATATGTTACCACGTATTCATTGCGAACGATATTCGGTCGGGCAGTATTTCCTTCTTACATGTGGTCCGGCTGGACACTTTCCACAGGGAAACATTTGCTGCTACACCGGTCGCACACTGCTCCGACTGAACGCAATCCGACTCTTTCCGACCGTCTTGACGTAGTTTTTGATAGTCGTTTAAAGCCGATATTCTTACTACTGGCCCCGCCCCCTGAACGACTAATGAGGCGTACATGACTGTATTCTGGTTTATATCATTTTCAAAGTTAATTAGGATACATATCTTCAATAGAAGATGACGTCACAGCGTCCATTGGTTAACCTCAACCTGTGCTTACTTTTAGAATTTATGGAATTCAAATGCCAAAGTTTGTGGGACGCTGGAAAACAGAAGCAAACTGCCACCGCTGCTGCTGGTTCGATTTATGCGATTGTCAACGCTCCTTATTATAGGTCTGGTGCATCGTGTAAACTGGATATAACTGGTTCATCTGGACTGGCAATAAAGTAGGTAAAACTTGCAATTTCTTAAGCCTTACGTGCATAAGAAAGGCATACATTTATTCAATGCTTATCTCCGAAGTGTTTGAAATACTGATCACTAGTTTACCTTTGTAGTTTCAACAGAGTATGTACACTATACCATAAAGTAAAAGAGCGCAGTTTATAAAGTTTTGATGTAACTCTGTATTTATTGTTTTTCTTAAAACGCAATTCTTAGATTGGTTATTCATCGAATGGTTCTGCGACCGGAATCTTCTACAGTTGGCTGTTTTGATGAACTCATAGTTAGTGAAGTTAGAAATAACTCTCTGCTGGAGGAAGTACGTGGCGTCTACAGCGGTAACAAAGCAAATCTTGAAGTTATATGTCGTTCAGACCACATCACCATAGAACTACGTATAGGCTGTATCAGCGCAGATATGCCCAGTTTACTCGAATTGGCGGCCACTTACAACCCTATCGGTAAATATGCATTAATAATGTTACATCTTGCGCGACTTAGTGAAAAGATTGTCGCAGATTGTCAACCCCGACAGGGACCAGTTTTTAAGGCATAACATGCATAAAGATGTATACATGAACATAAAGACGACATATTGAATTTGAAGCACAGAAAAAAAACAGAAAAACGTTTTTTTTTTACATTATATCAAAAACGAACCTGACTTATGTATGCCAACGTTAAGGTATTATCAAAATGTTTAGATATTTCTTTGCAAGTTTGCTGCAGTTCACCGGTTTGCACCAAAAGTCTGGGGTCATCGCACTCCCCCCCCCCCCCCCTAAAAGAAATTTAAGACGTCTAATGGAGCATTCTGAGGCACAATTATATATATACATGTATATTTTTCGCCGACGCGATTTAAAACTGACTTACTGTAGACCAAGGTTAGTCGTGAGTACGCTGAGTTTATTCGGGCAAAGTACGGTCGGATGAAATCTTAATGATAATTTGTTCTAAATCTTTCAGCTACAACTCATTTTGATCTGCAAATTACAGGTAGGGAGAAGAGATAATAAATACTAGCGAAGAACTGAGATATATTCAAGTTGTAGATCGCGCTAACATAAGGATGACAATACCATCAAACAGGGTTTATTGCATAAGTCTGTTCTATGTTTCAGACTGCAGTCAGCAAAATTGCAGAAGCGGGTGTGCGGATGAACAAATCTTCACTTCAGCACCAGGGACATTCTCATCTCTTGACTTTCCCTCTCAACTTCCTTCGTTCTCAAGATGTTTCTGGATTATACGAGCTCCCGAGGGTGTGTTCATATCTCTTGTTTTTGACGGATTTCAAGTCGCTTCGAAGTCTAACACCACTGAAGATTGCATCGACACTGTATTCATTGATGAACCAATCATGAACGTAACATTTGCCTTCTGTGGCCACACTCCTCCCCTCATCATCTCTGGATCTAGTGAAGTCATTGTCAGATACGAGACGACTCTTAACGTTCCTTCCTTAGGGTTTCTGGCATCTTTCAATTTCACAGGTATGATCTTTATTTTTATATATTAACCTTTATTATCAATGTGTACAATCAACATCTCCCACCAGCACAATCACCTATCAGAATCAGCATCATCATCTCCCATCACAATTACCATCAGCATCTCCCATCACAATTACCTTCACCATCTCCCATCACAATTACCATCACCATCTCCTATCTCCCATCACAATTACCATCACCCATCACCTATCTCTCACCACCATCTCCCATCACTATCAACATCAGCATCGCCCATATCCCACCAACATCTCCCATCACTATGAGCATCAACTTCACCATCAACAACACTATTTCCCATCACCCGTCTTCCACCACCATCTCCCATCACTATCACCTAACAGCATCAACACCACCATCACATCAACATCACCCATCTCCCACCACCATCTCCTATCACTATCCGCATCAACTTCACCATCAACAACACCAAAATCCACCACCCATCTTCCCCACCATCTCATATCACTATCACCTATCAGCATCAACACAACCATCAACATCACCCATTTCCCACCACCATCTTCCATCACTATCACCTATCAGCATCCACACCATCACCATTCTCCGATCACCATCTCCCATTGTTTCAGATTGTCTATTGAATGTTTTACCTCATTAAACTACTAAGCATATGCTTCTTTCAACAGGACTGAGAGGATGTGGTGTTGGCAGTCGTACATGTTCGGTTCCGTACTCGTGTGTGTCTGATTCGGGTGTGCTAACCAGTCCTAACTATCCATTTAGCTATCCTACCTCCCTTTACTGTACCTGGTTTATTACTACATCTACAAGAACCTACATTGAGATATACTTCACTGTCTTTGACATCCCTGCAAAAACATGTGATCGCGATTTTGTCGCAATCAAAGGACTTTCAAATGACCCATATGTAAAACTATGCAATAGTAATACTGCACAGTTACAGACACTAAGGTCTCATAAAAACAGAATTGAAATAATGTTTTCTTCGAGTCACGTGTCTTCTAATGGTAATGGGTTCGTCGCCCGGTACCAGGCCAAGAGATTTAAATTCAACCACCTAAATGGAACATCTACAAATGGCTTTTATGAAGGTAAGTTTTGAATTTTAATTGCAATTAAATGGAGGAAATTTTTGGTACTTTTCCTTCATTTCCATACATTTCAGAAATGCTTCAAACTCTCATATTTTTTCTTAATTGCAGAACCTAATTAAAATACAGTCAGAATATTCGCATATAAAACACTGCAACTCTGGTTGTCTAAGATGCAATTATATATGCAACCTGCATAACATTGTTTGTTCAGCTTTCAAAGCAACGGAACACGAAGTATATGTTGTTGTTATCGCAAAGTTAATATCTCTTATTATGCTCAAAGACATTTCCTGTTTATTAAAGACCGCTTTATTATTTAAGGAAAGTTAGAGGGCCGATGTTTTGATCTTAGCAGGATCCTAAGCAGGATCCTAGCAGGATCGAAAACGTTCGATCCACCATCGTGCGATAGTGGATCTAACGCCTTGGCACCATTCAAACGAATGATCTCAACATCCAAGAAGGAAATGACCAAACACCCCTCTCGTTCTCTATTTATTTATTTATATTTTTAGTCTACTTATTCCTTATTAAATGCAATCTTGTGTAATTTTCAATGAATGGCTATTCTTGCGTACAGGATTCTGCCAAAGGAACTACACTCAATGGAATGATAATTGCTATAAATTTGTCACAAGTGAGGAGAATCATAGGTGGGTGGAGGCTGAAAAAGCATGTGAGAGAGATGACGCAACCCTTGTCAGTATCATAACTCTTCACGAAATGGAGTTCATACAATATATGCTGACGAATGTATGGATCACCCAGGTTGAACAGATCTACATTGGTAAGTTCGTCCAATATCCTTGTAATCGGTTGGACATTTGGAGCCTGTTACGGCTATCTCAGTTGCCATAGCAATTCAATGTTCCCTGTTACGGCTATCTCAGTTGCCATAGCAAGTCAATGTTCCTAATTAAAGGCTGGCCCGATTTTGACTTCCTAGATAGGTGTCTCATGATTGGAAGTTTTGTCTCACAATTCTCAAGGAAGAAAAGGAGAAAGATCCGTTGAGACGATGTGTTTTCGCTTTTTGCTTCTATAAGACCCAGAAGAAATATTGAATTGAAACCTTCACGGGTATAATGACTTTATACCAGGTACTATATCGAAATATGTTGTTGCCATGGTAATCAATGTCAAAAAGTTAATTGTACTGCATATATAAAAGCTTAACCGATGTATTCCAAATTGGCTATAGCAAAGTGCCCCGTTATGACTCGTATGAAGTGAAAATGAGTATTTGCTATTAATACAAGGACAAATGTTGAATAGACATTCAATCTTCACAAAGCTTAATATGTTTTAACTACATATTTACACTGGCGACTGAGTTAAAAAAAAATAAAAACACAGGGGAAAAAATGCTGCATTGTGCAGCACAAAGCACTGAATGTAATCCACGATCAATTGTTTATGAAGGATGATTGCGATTAGATGCATGGGCAACTCAGTGGGCGGCCCTCTTGTTTTACCGTCATAGCTTGTGTGAAATTTAACAGTTTCTACATTGCTATAAACATGGAGCAATAATCGGTTATAGCTCCATGCTATAAAGAAGGAGACGGCTCTGAGCAATGAGTTTGAAGTTAGCAATGAGATGAACACAAGTGCAGGCTGTATAACATTCTGGTGCAGAATCATGATTGTTGTATGAATCAGGATACAGAAGAAAGCTAGACTCTTTCATTTCTCATACAGGTTTGACCGATAGGATGAAGGAAGGGGAGTTTCGCTGGGTAGATGGGAGACCATTAAGTTTCTCAAGTTGGTATTTCGACAGGTGATTATATAAGCGGGTAATCTACAGTACTGATTGCCCATATTCACGTTTGTTTTTACTATTGGTTAACATCCGGGAACAGTTAAGAGTTTCGATAATTCTCAACTGACGGAGGTATACGTATACATATTGTAGATGAAATGAACTGCTGGCTTCTATTATTGGCTTCTTCCAAGAAACGAGAGGACGGAGAAGAGAGATAGAGGAAAAGTAGAGAAGCAAGGGTACAGATTGAGGATGAGGGAGGCATTGATCTAACAATTATAGGAAGGTTCTAAGAATTTTGTTTGTTCATCAATCCAGCAACTATTTACTGCAATTCAGGTTGTAAATATACCATTATCTTCTTCTTTGTCATCACTGTAACAATCACTTCTCTGTTTGTTCATTTCAAGGCTAAAAGTTGGTGATCGTCAACCTAATGACGGTACGTTTGGTGATTGCGCTGTAATCAACTTAACCGATTACGGGTCTATTTCAAACTGGCACGACGTACCCTGTGCATCTCCACAAACAAACCAGTTTATTTGCAAGAAAACACTTGCGACTTACCAAGGTACGCTATACATGTCAGAATTAAGAAACTAGGAATAATATGTCACGATTCTGTATATATGTTTCGCTTGAGAATTATTTATACCTATTTCATGACTTCCGTTCCCAACCGACTCGATACTTATGAATTAATAAACTTATCTGCATGCACTTCAAACTCTAAACGTATAAAATGGAAAGTAACTTATCATGTAAATTGCCGCCACGAAGTATAGGCTCTTGATTTATAACGCAGTAACGCATGTAAAGGTGTTATATTTGTGGTAGTCTAGGTATTTTTCCATGTGTTTTAATGTGTTTATTCTTCAGGTGTGGTCACAAACAACAAAGTGGAAAATTTTGGTGAGATTGCTTCTTTTTTAATTAACGTTTGAGTTCATTTGATGAAAGCATAACTTTATAAATAATACAGAGGTTGCATGAGTAGATTTACGTAAGTACAATAAACCCACAAAGTGTTTACAGCTGACAACGAATGAACAGATATATAACGACCAATGTTAATTGTATAGTACGGTAGTCGCATGATTGTTACACCTATTGCAGCATCGTTTAAGGATGAAGGTACTGTATATTCCGTGCTAAGCTGCTGTCAGCTTTTCGTTTATTTGAAATCATTAAACTTTAATTTTATTAAAATTTATTAAAATTTATTATTAAAATTTATTATTAAAATTTATTAAAAATTTTGAAAATTTATTAAAATTTATTAAAATTTATTAAAATTTTATTAAAATCATTAATTAAATTTAAAGGTATTTCAATTTAAAGTTAAAGTTCGTTCATTCCTCTATGTATTTGCTTCCTTGAACGTTACTATCATTTTTATTTGTCCTTTACTATTCATTCTTGCTATATTGATCAATGCGTCTGGGAAACGTTTGATGAGGCATGAGTCTAAAGCAAAGCCTGCATACTTTTGCATATTGGAAACTATTTATACATTACTTTACAGATGTTTCGGGGCATTGTCGCATCAATGGATTATTTAAGTGTACAAGTGGAGAGTACATACACGAGGTATACCAGTGTGATAATGTTGCTGATTGTAGTGATGAGAGTGATGAAACTAGCTGCTCGTACGGTACGGTATCAATTTGAGTCTTATATAGTAGTTACGACATTAGTTGATGTAAACTTATGCAAAAGCCTGTTTATAGCCCTTTTAACAATTCAATATCGCTTCATTGTTATAATGTTGAAGAAGTGGGTATTGATGGTATATACCTTATGCAGTTATGAACTTTATTGTGACGATTATCGTACGGTGACTTTCGTTAATGTCAATATTATTATTAGAAGCACCATAATTAATGTCAGTATTATCATTATTAGTTGAGTCATACATCATTATTTCTTAAATTCATCATTATTATTTGATTGCATCATTATTACTTGTCTACATATTTCTTGTTTGATTGTATCATTGTTACATGATTACACCATAATTATGACTTGCGTGGTTGCACCATAATTACTGGAATGCATAATTCTGACTTAATTGCACCATTTGTACTTGATTACCTCATTATTCGTTTGTACCATTGCATATAGCCTGCTTGCATAGTAACTACTTAGTTATACCATCATATTACTTGATTGCTTTACCCACAAACAGATCATAATTCAAAAGATGTTATTTGCAGCGACGATACGATCACATGTGGGAACAATGAATGTGTGTCTCTGTCCTTCGTGTGTAACTTTGTGACGGATTGCCAGGACGGAGCCGACGAGTACCAATGCAGTAAGCATATTGAGTAAAATGGAGTGTTTATCAGTAAGCATGTTGAGTATAATGGAGTGTTCATCAGTAAGCATATTGAGTACATTGGAGTGTTCATCAGTAAGCATATTGAGTACATTGGAGTGTTCATCAGTAAGCATGTTGAGTATAACAGAGTGTTCATCAGTAAGCATATTGAGTATAATGGAGTGTTCATCAGTAAGCATATTGAGTATAATGGAGTGTTCATCGGTAAGCATAATGAGTATAATGGAGTGTTCATCAGTACTAAGCATATTGAGTATAATGGAGTGTTCATTAGTACTAAGCATATTGAGTATAATGGAGTATTCATCAGTAAGCATATTGAGTATAATGGATTGTTCATCAGTAAGCATATTGAGTATAATGGAGTGTTCATCAGTAAGCATATTGAGTATAACGGAGTGTTCATCAGTAAGCATGTTGAGTATAATGGAGTGTTCATCAGTAAGCATATTGAGTATAACGGAGTGTTCATCGGTTAAGAGGAATTGAGTATAATGGAGTGTTCATCAGTAAGCATATTGAGTATAATGGAGTGTTCATCAGTAAGCATATTGAGTATAATAGAGTGTTCATCAGTAAGCATGATGAGTATAATGGAGTGTTCATCAGTAAACATATTGAGTAAAACGGAGTGTTCATCAGTAAGCATATTGAGTATAATGGAGTGTTCATCAGTAAGCATATTGAGTATAATGGATTGTTCATCAGTAAGCATATTGAGTATAATGGAGTGTTCATCAGTAAGCATATTGAGTATAATGGAGTGTTCATCAGTAAGCATGTTGAGTATAATGGAGTGTTCATCGGTAAGCATAATGAGTAAAATGGAGTGTTCATCAGTACTAAGCATATTGAGTATAATGGAGTGTTCATCAGTAAGCATATTGAGTATAATGGAGTGTTCATCAGTAAGCATATTGAGTAAAATGGAGTGTTCATCAGTAAGCATGTTGAGTAAAATGGAGTGTTCATCAGTAAGCATAATGAGTATAATAGAGTGTTCATCAGTAAACATATTGAGTAAAACGGAGTGTTCATCAGTAAGCATATTGAGTATAATGGAGTGTTCATCAGTAAGCATATTGAGTATAATGGAGTGTTCATCAGTAAGCATATTGAGTATAATGGAGTGTTCATTAGTAAGCATATTGAGCATAATGGAGTGTTCATAGGTTAAGAGGAATTGTTTTAGCTAATAATCCTATTAATTAGCTCTAAATGCGGTATAAGCGGAGTAAACACTGGATGATGAGTGTCCCTTCTCATTGTGTAAACTCGAGTTATTTTGATTAGGTAAAGTGAGTTTTCTGTCTGTTAATTCAGTGTAATGTCAAGGCATATCATGGAACCTTCAGGCCGGTTGAGTATCGACCTGTCCGTGAGTACTTTGGTATATTTTATTCGAGAATAAGCATATAGTTCTCAGAAATGTATCAGGGGTAAAATATAAACGAGTCTAAAAAGTGCAAATTATTTATACGAAAAATGTTTTACTTTCAATTCCAACATTTATTGCGCAATTATATGTACGCTTCGCGTGCGGGAAAGTGCCACTCCACTACCCCACCTCCCTCCGCCATTTTCCCCAAACTACTTATAAATGGCTTACATATTATAATACACGCACGCAAAGTCGTAGGCTATACACGGGCAAACTTCAAACAAAATTAAAGTATTTAAGCTAAAAAAGTCTGCAGTTAAAATGTGATGCTTGATAGCACCAATTAACATCTAATCCTCTGAACCAAACAAATATTTCTCAAGGGGGGGGGGGGGCAGTGCGTCCCCTCGGACCCTCCCCATGACTGACTTTAACCAACGTTTCTGCTCTCCTCCTAAAATTTGAACTCTGGCCACGAGACTGAATAAATACCGTACTATGTAATAGTTGTATACAACCAACGAAGTCATTATATGTGATATTCCATCAGGGCGTTATTCATGTTCATTTATATTAGTTGATATCAGAAACAATTTTGTGAACAAATCACAGAAAGAATGATGTTTTACTCACGGGTAAGTGCTTAGTTTAGCACATTTTAGACTAAGCGTTGTCACCAGTGCTGAAACGTATCACAACCGTGAGTACAACATCTCTCCGTTTGAATGTGTCAGCCAACCCTGTATCTGATATATAATTTCCACCGCCGGGCTGATTTTGTGGGTGTTGGTGATCCTGCAGCATAACAGAATCTGTTGGCGAAATGATGTCATAAATAGTCAGAGCAATACAAGCGTTAATTAATCTTAAATTCTATGAATCTCAAAATGGGACAACAATTTTGCTTTTTCCCAGCACACCACGAAGGCTGGCTATATACGCGCTCGATTTGCTCCTTGTTCGTTTTGTCAGCCGATTTACACAGAGATTACAGTAACTACTGTAAATCTTAAAGTTTTGTACCACAGTAAATACTGGATCGTGCTGACAAATCTGATAAATCGGTAGCATGTGCTATTAAGTTTAGAGTAAGAACTGAGGATATTTGTAATTTCCAACAAATCCTGCAACAACTGGATTTGTTGGAATTACAAATATCCTCAGTTCTTACTGTAATCCTAATAGCACATGCTACCGAATTATAGCACGATCCAGTTTTTACTGTGGTACAAAACTGTAAGATTTACAGTAAAGTAACTGTGTTCTCTATGTGTATCGGGTGGTTTTGTTCACATATAACTTAAAAGAAATGAATGTGATAATAAATTGTTGGTAATAACTGTACACATAAAGATAAATGTTACCGTAGAATTTACCTGTAGGCTACAGTCTGTAAGAGAAAGGATGCATTCTGTTGTATCAAAGAGGCCGATAGACATGCATAAAAACTGCTTTGCTGTTCCTTAATCAGGTTACCCAACATGCCGGTCGACTGATTTTCGATGTGATAATGGAGAATGCGTCGCGAACTCAAAACGTTGTGATTTATATTACGATTGTGTGGATGGTTCAGATGAAAGGCTGTGTGGTGAGTAATTTTTTCTTCTTCAATCGCATATGTATTGTATATTTTATTAGAACTAGGGCCCCTCTTTAAAGGTTAGAGGCAATTTCAATTTCTTCGACTATATGCTTAATCTACTTGGGTCGATGCTGACGTTAGCACTTATGAACACTAAGGTGAAAGCATCCTACACATACGTACTTCAAAGACGAAACGAAAAGATCATCAGTAAAAATGGAATAAAGGTGAGAGATGCGTGACCGGACATATACCCCCCGGACGATTACCCCCCGGACGATTACCCCCCAGTCAATAACCCCCGGACGATTACCCCCCAGTCAATACCCCCGGACGATTACCCACCGGTCAATTACCCCCCGGACAAATACCACCCGGACAATTCCCCCAGGACAACTACCCACCCGGACAACTACCTCCTCGGACGAATACCCCTCAGACAATTACCCCCCGGATAAATACCCCCGGACGAATAGCCCCTGGACGTATATGCCGTCTACTATAGGACGGATATACGCAGGTCTTTCTTCGAGTTTAGTTTCCTGCGGGCCTCAGCATATACCCTGGTCCCTCGGGCAACTGCGAGAGGATATTTACAATTGGGTCAGGGTGCCGGTTAAACTGGCACCATACTAGGGTCGTCGTGTGCTCTGGCCCTTTTAACCTCCTAACCTCCTTTTTAACTTTCATATTTAAGCCCCCCCCCCCCCACAAAAAAAAATAGTTACTGAATTTTTCTTTTTCTTTCATCAAGAGTTATGTCACGGTGGATTTCAGTGCTATGATGGCAGTTGCATCCCTCTTCGGTTAGTTTGCGATGGTGTCCTTGATTGCCCAGGACATTTTCACGAAGATGAGGGATCGAACTGCGGTAAGTCCACAGACCAGGCATGTGGTTGGCCGCTTCTAGTGCAGTTAGCTTCTGCGTTACATGTTAAGAAGGTGACATTTTGGCGTAATATTACTGTGACACTTTCGTTGTACAATATAGTGTGTTTCGAGGCTAAAATAACAGGGAACGTTATTAATCTTGTGTATTCATAGTTAATTTATATTCACTGACCGTTCTGTAAAATAACAGGCCACAATGAACGCAAAAGTACCGTAATACTGTATATTAACGTTCACCATTGGTATAGTTATAGAACGCATTTTTAATTGCATAACGTTACATAAGAAAAGACCGTCTTTAAACATCAACTATATGGAGACAACATTTTTGGGGGATTTTCCATTAATTTGGTAGTGTACATACCCATAATCAACATGTGTAAATAAAAATCTTCGAAAACCTACTATAACTCATCAAAAAACGACCACGAAAATGGAGCAGTTTGGGTAGTCACGTGACATGTACCTCTGGAATGTCTGAAAACAGAGATCGACCCAAAGGAGCCTGTTCACCGTGTGACGTCATCTACCGCGAAAATCAAACACTGAAATAGGTACTGTTTATACACAGATAGCGAACAATTGTACTGTATTTGACTTCCAATTTCGAGCGTTTGAAAAGTTGTTAGCTTAAAACAAGAACACATGAAGGTAAACAACTAGTTTTAAGACAATTTTAAGCAGAAAATTTAGTAAAATGGGTTATTTCATTTGCAAAATTTCCACTCAAATGGAGGCATCGTTTACATAGCGGAGCGTCAATAGGTACGTTCGGTACAATATACTGTAGAACATGCAAGCAGCTTGCCGATTCCGTAATACAATTTGATCGCAAGATACCGCAAACTAAACGGAAGAATAGACGTAAAAGATGCCTCATGCGTGATATGTCACGGGAAAATGGTTTTCGTTACTATCAACGAATTGCAACAAAAACCACTAAACATAAACGAACAACTACAAGGAGACGCTGGCCCGAATCGACCAGGGTAGCATATACATGACTAAGCTTCAGCTGAACATAGTACTTACTCCTTTTAATATCCAAAAGTACAAACACAGATAAAAGTATCCAGTCAATAAACCAAATTTAGCAGTGAATATCCAAATCCACGTTTCTCGTTCAATCCTGGGCGAAATACTACCGAGACTCTGTGCAATAACATAGAGTTAGGTCTAGTTGAAAACAGGCCTGACCAGTAACATCCCACAATCACAAGACAATCACTAACGAAATAAAACGTCCGATCATTATATAGCACCGTTTTTATTCCACTCCTTGGACCATGCAGATGCCGGAACTAACATAACGGACAATATAACACATGTATCACGAACTCACGATACTGGAATACAACAAATGAAATGGATAAATGCGATGAAATCCTAACATGACTATTTACACATGCTGTGAGCCAACCCTGACGGGAGTTGTAACTCACTACATGTTGATGCTTTTTGCAGGGCAAGTATACAACTTTACACACTCAAAGCATTGTTGTGATTGCGGATTACCAAAGATGACGTAACATGGTCATCTGATGTCTTAGGAATGTTTCAGGATTGTCTGAAATAGGTTTCCTGAAAAGCTGGCGTTTCTTCCCATTTTTCACGTATTTAACGTCCGAAATAGGTAAAGTTAATTACAGCATTGTAATTGGAGTGAGTTATGGATTACATACATGCAAAATGGTGGGATTTTATATTCATCAAAAAGTCTCCATAGTTGATGTTTAATGATGGGTCTTGTGACTTGATACCCATAATTTAACCTTGTGTGAATGTACAATTCCACTTTATTACCGTTTTGTATTAATTACCAGACATCGGGTGACAAGGTGTTACCCAAATTTTTCCGCTTATATTCTCAGTAGGTGATTTATGTGCTTAATTATGCACATAATAAGTCATATCACGAACAATTGTAGCAATAACTCACCGTTTTGTTTAAAAACAAAATCGAAATAATCGGCCGCATGTGTGACCTTTACATTCATAAATGTACAGTTGGCTTTACGCTGGGCTACGAATTGATTATGCACGTAAGCCCCCCCCCCCGCCCCCCCCCCCGCCCCCCCCCCCTCTCTCACTGTTCCATGACTTAACTGCGTCCAGCGAAAACTGTTCACTGTGTGGAGTACATTTTTTTAAGCTACGTACTGAGGTCCCAACATGTACGTCCATGCATGATTAATGTGTTTGGTTCGATGCCTTTCATACCAAGATGGGACACCAATAGTTTTTATCTGCATTTCATCTACTCGATCTCTGCGGAAAGGGGCAACTGTTGGTTAGAAAGTACATTGTCATGACGGTGTGATTATGTACTGCAAAATAGTACTAGAAACGACTAAATGGTTCAGCACTTGACTTTCGTTGAATTCGTTGATACGCCACATAATACTACCACCATTGAGGTTCCCTGGTCCATCCGCGTACGGATATCATCATAAACTATTCCGGGCAGACTAGTTTTCAAGCAAATGTACTGTGCCGTAAGAGGTGAAGTTTTAAATGATCTTGTGATACCGTGCATATGTTCCTGGACACTATCAAATTTACCGTTAGACAGTAACAGAAATACCTTAAAATAAGGAAACTGTCCTTCTGGTGTATATATCTGTTTCTTCTACATATACGAGTCAGAACAAGGTCTCGAAACACATATTGCACTTTTATTATACCTCATGCAGCTGGTAATATTTGCTTTGTATTCTTCTATTTATTAGAGTCCCCAAAACCTTGCCAGGAGAATGAAATCCAGTGCTCCAGTGGTACCTGCACAAACACGGAGAATGTATGTCTGTTTGGCTATGATAAATATAATATCCAACGCGGCTGCAGAGACCTGAGTCATCTTATTCAATGCGGTGAGTTAACGTACACTAGTACACATACATAATGGCCTGGTAACATCCCTAATTAGGGATATAAGTATGCAAATTAATTACTGATCCGACGGAGAAAATAACAGAACATTGAGAAATACATCCAAATTGTATATCCCAATCGTGGTAATAACATCGTGGTAATAACAATATGTTACGGTTGAGATCGTTGCGTTGTTAATTAATGCCATGTCTCACTTCATGGCATTGAGTAATAATTAATACGAAACGATCTCAACCGTAACATACTGCATGGCATTAACGATCTCAACCGTAACATACTGCATGGCATTAACGATCTCAACCTGCATGGCAATAAGTAATTATTAATACGAAACGATCTCAACCGTAACATACTGCATGGCATTAACGATCTCAACCGTAACATACTGCATGGCATTAACGATCTCAACCGTAACATACTGCATGGCATTAACGATCTCAACCGTAAAGTAGAATTTGACAGTAACGTATATGTTGATAGTTACATTCAATTTTACAGTTGCGTACAATTTGACAATTTTGTACAGATTTGGCAGATACGTAGAACTTCAACTTGACAACAATACGTACAACTTGACTTACAACGTGTCAGTTACGTAACATTTCAAAAAGAAAGTGCAGTTACGTCAAAACGTGACAGACTAGACATTTTCGGACAACTTGACAAGTGCGCGCACATATTTAAGACAGTCACGCACATTTTTGCGGTTATACGTTGATCTTGACAGACCTGACGTACAGACTTGAAACACTTGACAGTTATGTGCAACTTGATAACTGCAGACAACTTGACATTTACGTGTAAATTAACAGCGTCGTGCAACTTGAGTGATTAAAAAACAAACCCTTTTGAATTTAAAAAAATTAGAGTTTTCATCTCTTTTCAATCTCACAAACATATCCTCTCTGTTTTCTGAAGATTCTTTCAAATGTCCAGAATCATCCTTCAAGTGTCCCAGCAGTTATTGTATTCGATCGGACTTGCGATGTAACGGCATATGGGATTGCCCAAGTGGAGAAGATGAAATTAATTGTGGTACGCATATGTGTTGCTTAAACAGGTGTCACAAATTACTATTGTTATATTTTTGCAACATTTTCTCTTTTATATATTGATATAGTTTTAGGTTAACTGCACCCATAAGTGGCTGAATGGAAATCAGACTAGAAGTTTGTTAGGTTCAGATTCCACGTCTTTAATGTTACATCAATACCTATATGTGCCAAATGTTCGAAATATAACAAATGTCTTCAACTGTCTTTTTTTATACAGTATACAAAACATAGTTGTAATATGAACCATTATATATTTGTTGAGTAGAGAGAAGATTTTATGAAGAAAACGAAGGGAGATAACGGTTAACTGAGAAGACTTACATGATATTAAATGTTATATGAACA
>KN883831.1:90049-115828 GCA_000934455.1 Apostichopus parvimensis
AGCTTAGTTTGAAGGAAAACAAAGCAAATAGGAGAGATGGTTCTACTACTGAAATATAAATTAAATCTACTGAAGGTTTGGCTTGGGACAAGACATTAGATGGAGCTTATCTGAATTATTTTAAGTTCAAACTACTAACAATGGTCTGTTGCTTGCTTTCTTACAGATTATTAACAACGATCACAGTGAACTGAAAAGCAAACATCTACTGTTGCAATATTACTTGCTATGCTGGATACAAGCGACCTATGCTTACAAGCACAAATTTTTCAGAGCATTATACACAACTTAAAAGTAACAAAAAAATTGCTTACTTCATCAATAAGGTAGGTCTCATTAACACTATTGCCTGTTCAAAATGTTATTTATCACTAGCGAAAAATACAGAATTAACCTTTAACTAAAGCAATCAGTAAACAGTGGCTTAAAATTCTGAACAGGGGCAGCATGGATATGTGTTAATGTTGTCCAAATTATGACTGAGAAGAGAATTCTACAAACCACTGTTACTAACACCAAGTATACCTCACTAGACATCCACTTAAATTGGAAGGTTATTACACAGAAAATCCTTTATCACTGGATGAATGTAACTAAATCATCATAAACACCACCCTCACAAGTTATACAAAAGACCACATTTGTGGGCTGTTTCAGCTGTGGACCTCTTTAGGTTATGTTAAATTCCAAACAATGTAGTCTTGTGGTACTTGTCTACCACTGCCAGAAATTAAAATTTTCCACAAATATGAAATTCTTACCAGAATATTTATCTATTCAGTCCCAAAGTCTTTACTGATATGGGAATAACCACTATGACTACACCATAAAGGCTGCAAAAATCCTGATTACACAACTTTTAAACTATTTAATAATTTGTCAGATATAAGAAACATACAAATCTCAACTTGAAAACCCTCACTGTGGAAACTCTTTAATGCAAATTGTTGTACATGCAATGTCTAGTACTTGCTAAATGAAGTGATAGAGGAAATTTCTTATACTCAGAAAAATCGTGTTCACCATTTACAGAGGTGGCATATGACTGCTATGTAAATATTGACAGAGTTATGATAAATATCAATACTACTGTCAATAGTTGGTAGAACCGTTTACATATCTCTTATGCAAACAGGATGTACAGTGGCCCTTAGACTCTTCAATTACATCATGTTTAACAATACTACAATACTACTAAGCTGAAATGGTTTTAATCAGCTAGACATATATAGAAACCCTTTCTTACCATACCAGTTTATCTGCAACTATTTTAACATTTCCATAAATAGACTAGCTGGATCATCTACTACTTAGCTAAGCAGGAAGGTTCTTCAAGCAAAGGGCAGTTGTAGATTTATCGTAAATGTATTCCTTAGAACAATTATAGTTACTCAGCCAAGAAGAAAAGACGATTATTGGGAGAGAAGTACATCTCAAAAAGGTTTGTTTCTAATAGTTTTTATCAGGCAGAAACAACTACTGTACTGTAAAGCATGCAAACATATTAGTTATAACAGCACATAGGGTCCTTTTCACAGATAAAATGCACACAACAACTAATATTAATGTATGTCCACCAGACTCCACATCTGGATTGAGTCTTCAGGGAGTGACTAACTGCCTCCAAAAAAAATCAATAAATAAAGAGAAATTAATTAAGTCATAATTAATGAGCTTGTCCATTTCAAGCTTATTCCAAAATGAATGCTTGTAGTTCCTTAGTCCAAAAGATGGGGAACAGAAAAGCTTTCTTTGCAATCCAATAATTTTCTGTTGAGTGTTCAACAATGAGTTTGTATGGAGTCCCTTAACACACAACTCCATTCCAAAGTCTGGACCAAATATGGATTCATAATGTTATCTTCTTATCAAGTCCTTTGCAGAATGCTTTGGCCACAAATTCCACTGAAGATATTTCTAAGGCTTCTCTCTCTCTCCATAGAAATAGATACGAACACTGGTTGGCGATGATATCCTTCTAACCACTAAAGAGAAGCATCCAAAGGTATAAAGTGATTTCATGAAACCACAAAAGGAGATCATTTTCTGCATACATAACTCTCCAGCTGAATTTAAGTCGGCACCATGCTCAATGATCCATCAATGTTAGGTGCTTCCATTTGCCAATGACACCAAATCAACGAGTTTAATGTAGAAGTCGTATTCTCGTCATGACAGCGACAATTTTTTAATTTGTGGAAAGAAATGAAAAATCATAAACTGTGACCACAAAAAATTGACTGATAACTAGCTGTTTGATCACCGGGAGATACATCATCTCACTGACATCCCGTACTTACTGTCACTAGTTTGATATATCTATATATAAATTCATTGTTTACTGTTAACTAATGCATAGCTACATCATTATTAAAAGGTTACATTCCTAACTGAATAGAACAGTAATCAACCCATATGAATTAACATAAATTATAATATTTGATACCATTATTACAAAACCTTCCTCCTCATCCTTGGTTTAGTAGAGTAGGGAAGTTATGCTCTCACTTTACATAGAAGGAAAGCTCCCCCAGTTGCATTGAGATGGTTCGGCACAGATAAACAAGTCCCTTTTAATAAATCACACTAAGTAGGTTACATGTTTTTCTCTTTTTTACTTTTTTTTTTTATGTTTTTTGTTTTGTGTGTTTCGGACAGTGAGCATTACGATCCTAACGTAAGAATTATTTATTGGACAAATAGTGGCATGATCAAAAGTTTTTGGTTTTTACGAGATCTACATAAAAAAAAAAGGAGGAAACCCTTGATGAGACGGACAAACTTCTCGGTCGTGTTATGGACAAATAGAGAATGCAAAGATAAAATATACAGATTTAATTTAGGGGATTCAATGTAAAACATACATTCACTGACTGCATCCAGAGAGCAATGAAGGTATCATTGCACCTTGATTAACACTACCTGTTCTCATGATAATATGCACTGCTTGCATCAACTAAAATAATCACTGAAACTTACCATCACCCCACCCCCCCCCTTCCCCATCTAATGTAACACAAGAGGACACTTAAAATATGTGTGGTTCCTTCATTATTATTCTTCAATAACAACTGAAGAAATCAAGCATGACTGATGTGCCTAAAATGTTCCAATTGCCTACATTTTATGATTTTTATGTTTGTTTCTTGTTTTTCGTTGTTCTTCAACCTGTGTCAAGCCAAGCTCTAAAAGTGGTAACGTTACAATACCGAAAGTAAAAAGAAATCAAAAAACACCTTTTCAAGGTTGCCTTCTTATACAAAATACAACATGTACAAAATTGTTTTTAATTTGCAACTGTACATCAATGAAATACTGTGCAGGTTTTGTTTCAATCCAAGCTGGACTGTTCCATGGACTGAATCTGTGCAGCAGTATTTGTATCCTCCAACTCTGAACTAAAGTTTGCATTGTCGCCATTGAATTGTCCACTCGCTTGGAAGCTGGGCAAGTCGTAGCCTCCCTCGTAGGGCTCTTGTGGCTGGGCGTTGTCCATGTCACTCGGTGAGACACGGAACTCTCCGACTGGGAAGTCTGGCTCACCCCCACTGTTACTGTACATGGGTGTCATCTGGTCGTCTCCAGAACTAGATGCTGAGCTGCTCTCGTCATAGTTGTCTCCGTTGTCATCTTCCACCTCATCCTCCTCCTCTTCGGGTTCAGCTGCTGCTACTTTACCGACCCTCTTCTCCGGCGAGTCGGCCTGAATGGTGACGCCACGGCCACGAGCTTTGCCTTTAGCAATTAAGCTTGGTCTGTTCCCTGCAGGAGGGACACCGGGCTTGCTATTGATATTGTTGTTCCTTCTCTTGTTTTGTTTCTGCTTGAAGTAACGTCTTTGCTGAGGGGCTTGGGTAAGACCGAGCATTGGAGGCTGCAAGGGAGAAACAAAATCATGTGCACAAGTGAGTAGGTACTGAGCATTCAGTGCAACAACAAGAACCTAATCGGTAGATTACTGATGGATCAAGCCAAGTTCAAATCCAAACTTTTTTCCTAGTTTGATATTTTTCCAAACAAGAAACAATACAGAAAGCCAACAGGCTTAGTAAGTATTTGTCATATTTCATATGAGAACATTTAATGTTACTGTGCACACAATGGTTTTAATTTTGACTGCAGACCACCTTTGAATATAGAGCTAGATTCCTTTCCATCCCCTTCCTCAATCCCCTCTACCCTGCCAGAATAAAACATTGAATCCTGCAGGAAGTGGTAACCTCCCTTGTGACATTGATGCCCAGAAGTCTGATTGAATGTCACAATCTACATTAGAGTGACTTCAGTCCCCCCTCATCTTAGCAGTTTTGCAAGTATTTGCAATGAATTTACCATTTTACTGACCATCTGTTTATTTGATAAAGTCATCATTTACTAGCCCAACATAGTGCACAGTTTTGGTTATTATTTCAGGCTGATGAATTGAGTAATAAAATAATCTGACAGTTTGTCAGTTGAACAAACGTAGGCTTGACCATCATCTAGTATATCCCATTTTACATGTGGAGTGTTACACAGATCCGAAACATGAGACACAGGGAAACAAATTAAAACAGCAAGATGGAAAGCACTGGCTACACTAAAAGTGATTGCCATAAACTGTACCAGCTAACAATGTATAGTCATTGCATTAAAGAATAGTAACTTTTTCCTTCCCTTGGAAGTCCTTGCACTAAATCAAAAACCACATTTGAACCAGGGCCTGGGTAGTGTACTCAAAACACCCTCCAGTTGTTTCATTTAGATGAGATTCCTTTTGTAAACAGTGGTGTAACTGGAGTCTTTGAAGGTATCAACACATGTAAAATATAACTCTTATTATACCCGTGTATAACGAAAACCACCCCAATATCTTTTTCAAAGAGGGAACTTGCTGACATGAGTCGAGAATGAGGACACTGTTTAAGCAGGTAATTGTATGAATACAAGTAGGTAAGTTCACATTTGTGGGTATACTTTTACAGTTAACCACCTTGCTTAAATGGCAGAGCAAACAAGGGATGGGTAGATTAAACATTGTACGATGTTATTCAACAGATCACAAAGAGGTACTACCCATTCCATAAGTTTCCATCTGTTCATTGTGCATAGAAGTATATACTGTATGAAAACATTATTGCAATGTTCAACCATAAGCAAAAATTGCAGTTTTGTGAGTAACATACCATGGGAGTAGGTTGATATCCCCACATAGGGGCCATGCCTGGACCTTGTGGGTAGAACTGGGCTGGAAACTGAAAACTCATAGGATCATAGGCCATGGGTCCTCCTCCTCCTCCACGGCCCATGTTGGGCCTTACTCCCATGCCTTCTGAACGCCCATGGGGTAGAAGACCCTGCTGACTCCCGTATCCACTGTAAGAGGCAAGAAATAACTGGCATCAAGATGGAGATTCAGTTTGTTGATAAACTGGGTACAATGCCATGTACAACCTAACACATTCAAAGTACCCTATCCTGTCTAAACTCATGACACTGGTACTTTGGCTGATCAACATGGCATAGAAGGGCTTCTCTGTGCAAACAATCACATTTATTGCAATATACCATAGTTATAGTATTAATCACATTGTACCACATTGGACATGTCACTCAAACATCTTCTCAACACCAACAACCAACATTAGAAAGTAAATTGGCTTGGTGATTCCTTGTCACATTTTATATGTTAACATTCAATAATAACAGTGTTACTTGCGCACAGCTGTTGCAAGTTGCACCTGATACTACCAACTTTAATCTTCCATTTAAAGTTAACTTTATGGAATTCAGTACTGAGTGAGCCAGGCTTAGAGTGCACCCCTTCTAACATTTATGAGTACTAGGATAAGGCTGTGTTTATCAATTAGGTACAATGTCAAATAGGCAGTGACTCTTTAAAAATTCACATTTTGTATCAAGCAAGGAAGGACACTCATATCAAACGTATACTTAAGATACCAACCTGCAGTAATGTTAAGGTCAAATGAAATCACACACAAGAATTTTTCGGCATAAAAGATTGCCAACTAAAATTTTTGTTTGGAACAATCCTGAAATGCAGGTTGAAGCGCTTTTTATAAAGAGGGTAGTTACCTTTTTGGTCTGCGTCCATCACTGCCAGCCCACTCACCGACAACCATACCAGCAACTTCCAATTGTCCACCGGGGCCTTGAACTTGCTTCTTCACTAAAGAATATGAAAGCATTGAGGAGGCAATTACCACATTGTGTAACTACATTCACATAAAGCCACGAACCTCAGAAACAGCCTAGCCAGATTTTCAAAGTAAAAATATAAGAAGTCATTTCTGTACTTTCAAAACCTTCAACACTGAGAAACAAGAAACTTCTAAAAAATAAAGAGTTTATACAATATGGAAATTAAACGGTGCTATTAAGTAAGATTTGTTTGTTATTAAATGTACAAAAGAAATGAGGTGGTCAAACAAATACCAAATTATGGCATAACCATTCAGGTTTCAAAGTGGACTTTTTATCATCACCTTTGCAAACCTATGGATGAAGCAGATAGAAATTTAATCACAAGTAGAGGAACTAAGGTGACGACAGTGATTCCCGGAAATTGCAGCAAGATTGACATTTTAACTATTCAGTACTTTGACAGTTGGACGATTTCAAAGATCAATTTAGTGTACTTCACACTGACCAGATGGCGACAGAACATGTGTCAAGCTAATGGTCCTTATCAGGGTATCAGCTGACCAGAGTAATCCCCCTTGCAGCTGACCAGAGCAATCCCCATTGCAGCTACTGACCTTTCCATGTTTTGAAGCAAACTAGAGGATAGATCATACTCCACTGTTTCTGGTAATACACACATATCTCCAAAACAACAACAACAGTTTGTTACCTGATGTTTGACACCAAACACGATATGTGCAAAAACATACATGTCATAATTATCCACAAAATATCATAGATTTCTTTCATAAGTGAAAGCTAATCCACATCTTACCATACATATTTCTGTCTCTGACCCCTGAGGATGGAGGAGGCATGGGAGCACCAGCAGGGATTGCATTGTAGTAGAAGTCAGCACCAGGTGGGTAGATAGGAGGGCCCATCATATGAGTAAAACTAGGGTTAGCAAATTTAAAGTTTCCGCCCTCAGTAATACACTGTAGCATACGTTCTGCTTTTCCAGTCAAATCAGCCTACAGGAGCAGAACATAAATAGGTAAGAGGTGAATAAACAGAGTGGTCTCATTAGGTCATGAAATAGAAGATTAAGTTGTAATAAGCTCTTTCTACAAATAAGTAAGCTGCATCAAGAGGATAATAGTTACTTGACAAACTTAATGTGCAATGTATTTAACACTTACTACTACATAATGAGAACACACAAATAAATTATACTTGCAGAACATTTCCTATTACCTCTTTCAGCCGAGTGTAAGCCACACTTAAAGTGTTTCCTTCAAATTTACCAATGAAATAACAGACATAGTGAACTGTGTTTGTATGGCTGCTCAACATGCTACAGCATGTAAAGACCACCAGTATGTACAGTCCACCCTTCTAACTACTGCAACAGCTGAGTAATTTACCTTGTTATCACACAACTCCCTCAGTCTACTCCCCATCAATGCTTTTTGTAGTTTATGTTGAAACAGCTTGCCATCAAAGAAAAGCCAAGGGCAGCAGAGTTCCCATGGAATTGGAGAACCGGTGGCATCATTTACCAGCAACGCCATTTCAACACCTCTCATGAATAGGGCAGCGAGTTGTACTCCACGAGTTGTAATACTGGCAACCTAAGTTCAATAAATAAACAAAATGTCACTTAGGTATTGATGTTGTAATTAGCTTGTCTACAGGGTTTCACAGATAAGTCTGTTTCACTGACATGAAATGACCATCAAAATCCACTGAAAAGAAGTTAAGATTTTGGTACTCATTGTCACAGCTCTTATGAGGTACATGAGATTTATCAAAATCTCCATCTAGTTTACAAGGTTTTCAGACTTCAATCTCTGATAACCTCAAATTACTTTTAACCTCTTAAAAAAGCAAAAGCTTTCCTCTCTCCAGTTTATTTCTGACACCGTTAAAACCTTGCTTGCATAAGTGCACTATTATTGTAGGTCTAGCTAGCTGTAATATGATCCAGTATATGATCTGAAGGCAAGGATACACAGGGTAGCTTCACTAAATTGCATGAAGATTAATTATGATGAAAAATAATGAATCAACCAAACTTGACCGCTTGAGACGACCAGTAAGCCAATTAGCTTATTGATTCCTTGCCATATTTGAGAAGATTCAACAGTAACACTGAAGCCAGGAGTTTTAAGGTGAGCATAATTGATCAACTGGGTTCCTGCAGTAATGAGGACTAACATATCAACTGTCAAGTGGATTCATCTTTTACTTTGAGTATTTTTACATTTACAAGGTTTCGGACGTTGACCTCTGTTGACCTCAACAACATTGTAGGATTGCTCTACTCAATAACAGTCATCCATAAAACACATATGAAGTTGAAGCACAATGTACTTTTTGAGTTTTAGTGTTTACAAGCCAAGGTGCTACACACAGACACTTGTAACCACGTTGCCTTTGACAAGCACGGTCGGTTTCATATTCTTAGGGATGCATGACAGGTGGGTATTATCACTTAAAATGGTTAGAATTGATTTCTAAATTGTTTTCTTTCTTCCAATGAAGCTGTCTGTTTTCACTAGTAATTTGCAGCTCAAATACCACTTTAGTTAAACTAACCAGACAAACATGTGAACAAAGTTCAGCCCACACTGAAAAATAGGGATCAGATTGTACCTGTTATTAGTCAATAGCATATAATTAGGGTTGACATGAAAGACAAGAGGGTAACATCGTATTACCTGCAGCTCATGGAGGGCTCTGGTGTCATTTAGGATGGGGGAGACACTCTGGGCTAGGAAAGCTTCAAGTTCGTGTTTGAATAAAACAGGGGGACGTAATTGGTACATGTACCTGGAATGATAACATAATCAATGATTACTTTTTGCTGATAATGGTTTGAAAACGAACATACAAATATCAGCAATATTGGTAATGATAAATGGAGGTTACATGACAAAAGTATAAATATAAAACAGGGAGCAAGACCTCCCCAATGGAGGGGAAAGAAGCATCATTTTGAAATATTCTTTCATATATGATTGTTATATACTACAAAAAATAGGCTCATTTTTTTCACATGAGTATATTTTCACTCAACAATCAGGTAACCTTACATAGACCCAAACCTCTAATTATTACCCTTTAAAACATGAATTCCTATTATAGCAGCAGCAATGACAGAGGTTATGTTGTCCCAACTGAACATCTGATAGCTTGACACAAAGCATCTTCAAAACATTTGAGTATGGTTATTCCATGGCTGATTTTTCTAATGCTAATAAACTTAGCTGTGACTTCACAGTGTCTGTTTGATACACACAAGTAAGTATTGAGGAAGGCACTGACAGGTCATGAATGGTTTATGTTCAACATTTCACATAATTCCGCAACAGTTGACTATGATAAAAATTGCCAAGCTTGACGATTCAAATATTTTTCAATAGTAATTCCATTTATTTGCAGGAAGTGTAACTAAAATGTAATTCCAATACTCACCTTAGAATACAGCACATAACTAGAGCATGTCTGGGAACATAGGAGGGCTTCAACATAGAGGGCGAGTCACTCCCTAAGCAGGAGAGGAAGGCCCGCAGACGTGTGGTTTTGTCCTCTGGTTCTCTTCCAAGCCAGAGCCTCTGTATAGGAGGGACCACCCACTCCAGAGGTTCAGCCTCTACCAGGTCTGGCTTTTGTGGAGCCCCATTTTGTCTCAGCCACCACTCTTTAATTACAATCTGGTTTTCCAAATCTACAAACAAAGAGTAAAATTGCATGTTGTCTTCGGTCTACCAGGCAAATTATACAC
The DNA here is from genome assembly GCA_000934455.1 of Apostichopus parvimensis. Lineage (NCBI taxonomy): Eukaryota > Metazoa > Echinodermata > Holothuroidea > Aspidochirotida > Stichopodidae > Apostichopus > Apostichopus parvimensis. Next base: position 99,963 of record KN883831.1, read on the forward strand.
ATATTTAGGTGGAAAAAAGATATTGATTTATGGTTACTAACTAGTTACTAACCACAGTTACTAACCACAGTTACTAACTACTAACTAGCAGTATGGGATATTTTATACATCTTCATATCTTCCATATATTTTGTGTTCACACATTGTCTGCTACCACTAGTGGTTTACCAATAACCGGTTGAAGAATTTGAATTTACCCAATTATTACACAGTACTGGTAAAGAATCGTAAATGGTCAAATTTTTAAGTGCAACTGGTCCTTATAAGTGATTGTCTGATTTACTTAACATAAATAAAATGTTACATGCAAACTAAAAAAGATCTATCAACTCCTTGACCACCTTCTTAATAACTTAGTTACTGAACCAGAGTGCAAAAACTGCTTTGTGGTTTTGATGACATAATGAGCTGCATCTTTGAGGAATCTAATATACCTGAAGCATTCCTAATTAATATACCACGCTTACCAGGCCTCAGATTCCTACTAGGAAAAATAACAAAAACTTCTGGAGATAGTGTTTACAAATGTATTAAACGGTTAGACCGCAACAATTCTGTTAAATCTAAAGTTGATGTGAACATATAAGCAAATGATACTTAGCAACAGGGGCAATGTTGCACTGCTTCTACCATGTGGACGGAACTTATGTTTCCTTATAAACCCACATACACATTGTGTAGTTTCTTTGCTAAAAGTGACAACGAAGCTACATTGCAATGAGCATCTAAATAGTCCTGGTGAATCCACGAACAAGAAAAGAATTAAATAGTGGCTTGGCCTACCAGGACCACATTACAAGGATAACAGACCTATGCAGCAAGCAACACAAATTGATTGATAGACAACTGCATCTATAGGTCAACTGGCAGTATGTTGAATTGTTGATAATCTTTTTGCAAGTCATTATCAATTTGGTGTCTTTCTTCTAATACAGTTAAATTTGCAAAGCATTTCTATTTTCCATTACATCAAATTGGAAGGAGTTTCAAACATCTAATCGCCATCAGTGTGAAACAGTTCAATCAGATTATTGCACAGAGCGGCAGGGTTAAGTCAAAATGGATCTTATATAAAGTGGTGTGCGCGTTGCTAATAATTCAAGACATCTGTGATGTTTTTTCTTTGGGACATTACAGGGGTGGGAATCACCATCCACCCCTTTGTCTTTACAACATTGTTTACTGTTTTACCCACTCACAGAATAGTGATTGTCACCGGTGAATGTGGTTACCCTTTTAATCAAATTGCACTGTTTTCTCTGAGTATGAACACTTTTGTTTACTTAACAAACATAATAATAATGAGAGGTTCAGTCAAGAGACCATACAGATACTGTTTATTTTAGTGAGGTATTCCATCAGTCTACTGAATGGTCTCAAATATCTTGGTCAACCAGCAAGCTCAATCATTTCCTATGAATTGGCTTTGGAGGAAGTTAGATTGACTGCACGCTGGTAGCACCTTGGAGAAACAGATTGAATAACACACCAATCCATCTTACAATTACAGGTGGCCATTCTGCAATTCATTGTATCATATGATGATGTCTGACGCATCCCACATTATATGCTATATACTGAGGCATCCATCCCCCATTACGTGCAATGTACTGATATCATTAAGAGAAATATAAAGGTTTACATGTGAGAAGTCATTTCACAAAACTCACTTTGGTTATTATCACCTTGGTTACTAGTCTTTGGTTTAGGAGGAGGAAGATGCTGACAGCTAAAGAGGATTCCATAAACCTTCTTCCTAATAGGACGGAATAAGAAGGTAGATGGAGGGAACTCCCCAGACATCTCATCGTCTAGTCCGGCATTCAGTTTGATTTCACCCTGAAAGGACAAGATGGCAAATTATGGAACAAATACTGAGAAAACAATTGGCCAACATCAAAGCTCAAAAACAGATAATTATTCACTATGTATAGGAAAAAAAACAATATTGCTACTGTGATGTACATCAAATTACTACCCACTTGAGATTAAGAAGGATAGGGGAACAGATACACCTTACAATGGCAACAAACCAGTTACTTCTACATAATCACCACAACACCACTTAAAAGTAATGAAATGCTGAGACTAATAAAGGCATAAAGGAACTTGTAAACTAAGTCAAATAGAGGATCTAATTTGCAGTAGTGTGGTATGTAAATCAGTAAATGTATCCTATGGAATTGTCCATATGTATACCATTGAAAGCCAACCATTTTACACTTGAAATTAATTCTCAATGAGATGGATCTTTGACAAAAGTCAGCCAACAATCCAAACTTGCTTCAAGTTCACTACAAACTGCCCATCTAAACAACTGGCACACATCTACCATAAACTATTAGCATAGATATTTGGGTAATTCCAAGGCACAAATTAGGTTGGTTTATGATTGTTATATGATCGCAACGTTTGTTTTCCAGGCATATATTATTATTATTACTCTGCTGTTTGAAATCCCATATTGTTTGTGGAATACTTGTACACCTGTATTTATCCTGATTTCCCATATGAAATATGGAAAAAACCTTACTACTTGGTAACTCTGCATCACCATTGCATAGTTTCTTTTGCCTTTGATGAGGAATCAAGAAAAGCAAGACAAAGTTCCCAAAGTAGTAAGTGTCAAATTCCATGACATTCTTTTTTCACACTTTTCCATATTAGCACGTTTCAAAGTAAAATGTAATTAAATGTTGCAACTCCACCCAAGAAGCTTTGATCAATGCACTGTTTACTCTGGTATGTGTACACTGTAAGTAGCCTATGCAATATTTTCTTTTGAGATGCAACTAATGATTATTAATGTTTAATGATTGATGACTTAATGATTAATGAAGGCAGCATTTTAAAGCCCATGAAATTCATGGGGATGGTAGATGTGAACTGCTGCCGAGGCTAAATGAAAATCACAGAGTTCTGTTTATAAACATAAAAAGCTCGTCTCTCTTCTTACCTGTGTTAAAATCTGATAAATATACTGCATCATGAGTGCGCTCTCGTGTCTATGCAGAGCTGTCCTGACGACCTCCCGAGGAACAAATGGCAGTGGCGGTGCCTTGACCACGAGACATGGTGGAGTTGGTTGTTCCATTAAAGGAGGGATGACTTGGCGTGTCACTTGGTCTGAGTCAGATGCTGCCTGTTATCAAAAGAAAGCAAGTTGACAGTTATAGAGCTTCATTTCAAATTCACAATAACTGCTGATGAAAACACTTTCAACAAGCTGAGCTGGAAAACAAATTGTAATCCAATGATAAACCAGAAAGCCAATGGGTTGATAGTATGAGTACATTACATGTAACACTGCACACAACAATTCCATGCACATGTCATCATCATCATATAGATTATTTATGCCTTAGTAAAGAAATCAAACACTTCATATTGAGTAGACAAACATCATAAATGTTCCTTCACAAACTGTTAGTTTGAAAATTAGTAATTAACAATGTTGAAGCCCAACTAATGCATGTTTGAAGCGCAAGTGAAATAATGTTTTACTTGAAGAAGAGATGAAGAGATGTTCTAATCAAGAAGAGACTGTTCAATAATAAGAGAGTGATGGCTTCATCTGTAAAATAAACACACCAAACACTTTCTGGTAAATGCTATCTTACAAAGATAAACTTACAATTTAATGAAAAAGTACTTACTTCACTTTGATTGTTCGAAAGGCCTTCATTGTCTCCACTTCAATGCAAAAAGGAAAAAGATAAACGAAAAGAAACTCCAGAGGTTAAATTTACCATTAAATTGGAGATGCCGACCATCCAAGAAGGAGCTAATAGCTTGATGATGCCTTCTACCAACACACAAACCTGGTATTATGACAGGCAGTTGGATAAAAGCATGAGAAATCATAACCATGTCACCAACATCTGTATTTAATATTTACTTTGTGGTGGTAAGTCTTGTCACATATCACTACATTACTAACAATGACCTCCTACTCTGCTATTTATCATACCATACTTTGAAGTAAATTGTGTCCTGAAGTGGTTATAACATGTCTCATGTCAGCAGGATTCCTACAGTCTTACATATTGTGGGTAAAACCAATTCACTTGATATTAATCAACAACCAGAAATCCAGTCGGCTTTGTGATTCCTTGCACATATAATTTGCTCAAAATGGAAACATCTGACTTATGTATCACTTTCAACTTTGATCTTTTCCAAACATTTTATCTTGCCCTACATGTCAGCCAGAAAACAAAAAAGTGATGCAACAGTTTGATATATTGCACAATACCTCTGATTCTGCTTGTCATCAATGGACAGTCCACTCATTGCTTTATCCAAAGAATCATCAGCTCTCTGCAGAATTAAACAACCATATATGCACTGGTTATGAGTGAAAGATGTACACTCTGTTATATAAATTAATCCTATTACTACTGTAATGCACATGCTGACAATTGGATGGCATAAATATGTTCATAGAAATAAAGTTTCAACAAACATTTCCTCAATTTCAACTAACAGTTACTTTACATAAATAGTCCACAGTTCCTTTTCCTTGTATAATCTACCATAAATAACTTGAAAAATCCAAAACGTTTCAGCAAAGCAAATGTTAGGAGAAATGACATTTGAAAATAACCACAACCTCCAAACTTTTTAATGGTCGAACATTGTCATGATTTCGCAGATTCACTCTGTGTCAATATATCCAACATAGGTGGACCACATACCACATACAAGACACTATTATACGGATGTCTATTTGCCAAATGTAATAATTGTTGTTGAAATATGACTTCACAACACCCCAATGTCCTAATGCCTAATGTAGACCCCAATGTCCTAATGCCTAATGTAGTTTGGTATTCTGGAGGGTTGCAAGTAGGTCTATTACTGGTCTTCCCAGAATAACATGCTGCATGTTCCCTGGGACAGAGACCTTTTGCTGGATGTAATGTTCCCCTTGACAGAACCTCCACCATCACATTATCTGTCCCTGCTATGTAAAATGCCCGTAAGTGTACTTTCCACTCCTTGCAATGCAGCAGCAGTTCCAACGTCAGCTGGCACAACTTGGTGTGTGTTGGAGTGTATCCGCCGTAATGATTGACATAGGCCACCACCAATATGTTGTCGGTGAGGACTATAACTCTGGAGTTCCTCACTTGTGGAAGAAAGGCCTGCAATGCTCGTGTGACGGCCAATAACTCCAACAGATAGATGAGATACTTCTACCAGGGACCACCTCACCCACGCAGTTTGATTTAGCCAATGAGCTCCCCACCCTGTCAGTGAAGCGTCTGTTGCTATGGATGTCATTGGTAGATCTGGAATGGAAGCCCTCCTATCCAATGTTCTGCAGTGGACCACCACTGGAGATGTGGAACTATATCCTCTGCTCGCTAAAATTTCCCCCTCCAGTGCTACCTTTTGGACAGGATCCAAGGGTGTTGGTGTAACTCTACCTCTGTCCCCAAAAGGTGGACCAGAGGCAAACTCTATTTTGTATCCCTAAGATACTGTCTTCAACATCTGATCTGAGCCGATAGTAGGTCTTGCCTCTCTTGTTATATACCATCATGATCATGTTTCTTCATAGGATAGAACCTGTCGAAGCCCTCTACTACGCAAGTTATAATGGTGAGGTACAATTGTCATAGGTTTGATTTTAACATGTCGTATGCCAGCATCGACGAGTTCGGCAGATGACAATCCTGACCATGAAATAATATTGTCGACCCATCGAAGACGAGGTCTGCCAGGGCCCCGACGAGTACCGGCAGGAAGACCACCATTCGCAGCACGTGCAAAGCCACCCTGTCTTGCCGCATGTCCAAGTCACATGGTTTTCCTACGAATGATGTCGTTGGATGAGAAACACCACCGACCGCCAATCATATCATGCAGCCTTCCGTTTGTAACATGGTCTTGCCACCTTTATGCGGTTGAGGTCTACTTCACTCCACTGACTTAGCCAAGGTCTCTCTACAGGTCACCTACTCCTGCAGTCTCTGCTGGAATCTACCTGCAAAATCCCCTAAATGGAAGTGCCATCACTCTTGGTCTTTCCTCAAACAAAGGCAACCTGATCAACAAGACCACATTCTCCCTTCAAGATGTCATCGATCTCATCGGGCCGTAAGCTAGTCCTATCAAGGGACCCAACAGCAAGAGGAGCTACCCCGCCTCGTTCCTCAAGACCTGCACCTCATCTCCTGGGTAGTTGTAACTCACAAGAACTTCAGCAATCAACATAAGGACCGATTAAATGAAGGTTGCTAACCTTGTGTCAAATATTTTTAAAAAGAGAATACTATTGCTCTAATGACTTACATCTCCATCAGCTCCTGCCACACTCTGGTCACCGTTGTTGTTTTGTTTCTGCAAAGATAAATCAGAATGCCAAATGGTCTTAGTTCACATGAGAATATGTTAACAGTACTACAGAAAAGATTTCAGGTTTTGATCATTTCTGAAGTCCATGATCAACAAGGTTCTTGCATTCATGTTTACAATGCTTTCATAATTTCTCTTGACATCGAATGACCTTAACCAATAGCGTTGTACGGGATCCCGGGTCAAGTGAATCCCAGAATCCCAATCAGGGTATTGACTAGTCCTGACCACAAATTGTGTAAATACTACTAGGAGTGGTAAAACATCCGGTTATTACATTCGTTTCGGTATCATTCCCGGGAATCCCGGACATAATAAAATAACTACGTGTTACTACTTGAAGTGAAGAAAAGAAAACACATTATTTTGGTGTCTGTGTTCTTATTTTGAATAACGTACTTATCAATTTACGTACTGGCCTAGACCTATCATTTAACGAATCAACTTTTCACGTAGTAATTGGGACCTAGACTACAACAAATATCTAAAGTTACTTTGGCTTAGCATGTTGCGGGACCGCAAAGTTATTCTGAAATTTTCTTTAATTATTCTTTCATCGTACGATATCTGTGAAGGTTTGCCATGTGTAAAATCTAACCACATGCATTTCACCTCATTTTGATATAATAATTATAACGATTTAATAAATTTTGAGGCAAAACCACCATGGTAGCTATACATTTGGCATCCATGAAATGTTTGTTTTCTGACGAGTTACAACTTTGATGACAAACTCACATTAAATCAATATTGACTACTAAGTACTGCTCCTTGATTATTAGTAGCTACAGTAAGCAACATTTGTTCACGTCTCAATAAAATTGCAAAGTCCTTGTTTAGAATCATAAAGACCAGTCCATCAAATTAATGACAAAATCTCAATCCTTTCAAGCTTAAGTTATCTGACTTGATTTGCTTCAGTTTCTAATGTTCACAAATTGCTTTATTAATCTACAGTTTGTAACGATCTGCCAGACTACCTATAAATCTATACATACTTGTTTGGGCTGCCTTGGTCCCCTAGCTGTGGTCTTCTTGTTTGTATGGAAGTTGTATCTTGGACCTGCAAAAATAATTATCACAATATAAATCAAACTTCAGCAGTTTTGGGCTTAACAATTCAGCTCTGAAGGATTTGACAGTTAGCCTCACTCATGCAGTGTTCAATGAATATTCCAGTGACAGACAATGCAACATTCATCCTCACTAGAGAAATACTTCACACGGTTTGTTTTAAGCCAAATATCAATATCTTGTTCCTCACTCCAGATATGGTTGATGGAATGTAAATTATTTTGACAACTGAGCCTTTCCATACTCCAGAAAGTGCATTATCAACAGGTAGTCTGTGATGTCATCACAGTAGGGTGAGCTGTTTCACAATCATGGTACACAAGTTTGTTCATGGAGGTTCCAAATTGTAGTATTCTTTTATAAAGGGCTTCGGGTCTTGTTCTGTTCCACAGACAGTAAATGTTTATGTTCTAACATTTTTGTAGAAATATGTTAAGCATTTAAATAAAATATCTCATGATCAAAACTATAGAAAAACTGGTTACCTCATACATTTTCAGCTTTTTACAGCTGGCACGAACCCTGCATCCATGTATTTCCCTTGGTCATCCCAAACATATAGCCTACTTATACATGTTTCCACTGCAGGACAACCAAAATTTCAGCAGGCCAACCAAAACTTGGTGGTCTGGTTGTCCTGGGGACAACCACTTGAAATTTCTTAAATTTATACACTGCATGTTGTTGTAGGCATAGTTCAAATTTCTGGTGCGGATAATGTAGTGTTAATCCTACAGTACTTTTGTTTACATTGGAGCCACCTTTTTCTCGCAACGGCTTCGAAAAATTTGTATCTTTCATTTCACAAGTTTCCATTTCATTCTCTGCTTCATTAACGACAAATTCCTGCGGTCAGATACATGTACGATTTTCACATGCATTTGAAAGTGTACAAAATTTCATTGATCACTTCGTGTGCTAACTTCGTGTGCGAATTTCTGAGATCGTGGCAAAGAATTCTATGGTAGTTAAATGATCACAGCACTGTACTACTGTAAGCTTTACCTTCTTAGATTGTGGTCACAAGGTTTACAGACTTTGACCTTTGTCGGCTTTTTTTACAGATGGTAGAAAGACTGAATCACCATGGCAACACACCAAACATTCTGAAGCATGAAACAATCTGTGAGTAATGCTTCAAATGTATGACCCTGTGGCTTGCGTACCTTTGCCTCTTTGCCTAGTCCATGCATCCTTGGTACACGAGTAGTAATATTCAACCGATGCTTTTAACCTCTGAACTTTGTTCTCGAAACGGCTCGCCGAAGTCTTGAAGACGTCGTTACCGATGGCATCCAGATCAAATATGTTTGGGATAGCACGTACATAATTGACCAATGACTTGAAGATGACATCCATGGGTGGGAGAGTTCCGTGTGGTGACCGTTCCTGACAAAGACAAAAACAGACTTGCTTTCACTGTTGACATTGTACTACCCAATATTCAAACAATCTTCTCTCAACAACATACTGTACCCTTATCAGGATGCTCAGGAGCTTAAGCTACAAATCAATATACTGTACATGATCATATCAGGAACCTTCTTAACTGTACATGTATGATGTCATAGCTCCTGGTGTTAAGACTTCCAACATATACATGTACTTATTGCATCGATATATAAATATGGAAAGGTTCTGTATAATTTGAATTCCAAAAGGGACTAAGCCCAAAAAAGGGACTAAGCCCAAAATGATTCATCTAAAATATACATTTTTAGAGATGTGACACTTAAGTGATCCTTAAATATCCAATCAGGTTACAGTACATAGTTTAACACTTTTCAAAACTTTTTTTAAACATGAAAGAACACTTTAAAGAACACATGAAAGAACACTTTAAAAGACACCTGAATGGATGGATGATACAAATATTAGCAAATGCAGCAAATTCGTGTGAAGAGATCTTAAAGCAATAAAATTATGACCATGTAATAACAGGTCAGCTATGACATACAGTGTGAAGGAGCTCTAAAACAAGCTTAGCAACAAAGATCAATGGCTAGAATTTGAAATACATAATATTAAGTAAAAGTAACAAGTATTCACTCTCATTTCCCTTAGACAGCTACTGTACAAGAATTAAGCCTCAAACAACATGCCAATATATGTGCTAATTACATAAACACATGCCTGAAAATACTTCATGTTAGAACAAACAGAATAAAACTTCAAAGTGCAAAAATACTGTAGGAGTAGTATGATTTTAAATATCACAATGGCTGGATACAAGTATTTGATGTTAACAACAGTCAAAAGTTGATAATTTGATGGCATAGAAGACTGCTGCCAGATTGTGTTGAATGTTTTGGTCAAATCTGATACTCTTGATTATAAGAATGTTTGGTTCCTTCGTACTCACCTTCATGTCACTTAATGGATGGTCAGAGTGCAAGAGTGACCAGTGGAACTGTGACAGGTCATCATCAGAGAGAATGTGGTTACCTAATGGAAAGAAATGGTAGGTTAGTACTGAGACCAAACTGAAGAAACGGTAGGTTAATAGGAGCCCAAACCGAAGAAACAGTACTGAGACCCAGCATGTAAATAGACACATCTACACAGCTCTTGTTGGTAAAGATCTGAATATCTTTAATATAAATCAATCTTTGATATCTTGCATAGTTAAACTGTGATGCCATCGTTTGAGATACTGTACAAGTCATCACAAGTTCAAAACTAAACACAATAGTAGGTCTCACTCATTTTCAAACTGAACCCTAGCCTGACAATTCTGCTTAGTGCATACACAACTTTGCTAACACTGGTCAAAGATATGGTTATTAATAGCATGTGGTTATGAAAGTATGTATCTCGCCGAGGCGTGACAACAAGATGATGTTATCTTATTTCACTTGGTGATAAATACCAGCTAGCAGTTATACTAGTAGCCAAAGTGTGTGGTAACTGAGTATGTGCCACAGACCTTACCATGCTGACAACTTATTGCATGTTACTGTTACCCCTACACTACCAATTATATACTCAAATTCTACACACAGTTTTGGTTCTTTTGCAAAGAAATGAGCAAATTGATCTTTGCTTGGAAGTTTTAATGTTCACAAATATGCTGACACCATGGTATGCTCTTGAAAAGGTTGCATCTCTCACTAGACAAACAAAAGTCTCTGTACCACACAAACCTGTGTCAGCTCAAAATACAGTATCATTGTTTATTAATTACCATTTTGCATAATTTGACAATGAGGTACATATTGAAGACTATGAAACTACAATAGAAAGGGCTGCTCTCTGTTAGATATTTTGTTGATCAATAAAAGCAAATTCATGAATCAATATATTACAAGCATTCATTATTAAAATCTCAGAAAGGGACCACAGTGTGCTATCAATGTACAAACATTTGAAATGCGTTTCTTCAGAACAACATTTTTAACGAGGTTTCGGGAGAGATCGTCTATTGGAATTATCTCTACATTGCACACCACTCAGCTTCACACAAAGTGCTAGATATCCTACCAAGTAAAGCCCCCATGACGATGAATCTCTCCAATGGCAGATCTAGCATTTTAGCAAACTCTTCAAGGTGAAACTGCTGGGATGTTATCTCCCCCCTCATCGACAACTTGAAACGGTGAGATGAGAACAGCTGGGGCGGGTTGAAAAAAGCAAACTCGGCACTCTGAGTCATGACAGCGTGTCCCCCCGTCTCATAGAGGGCGTTCATGATCTCCCGGTTGTGATCATGCATACTGATTACGCATGAAATACCACACTGTCGCAATGCCAAGCGGATGCACGTATCTGGGAATGAAAAAAAAAATGTTTGTAGATTAGTGAGAGGCCTTAATTAGTGATTCTTGGCCCCATTTTATGTGAGAACATTTGATATACTGTACATTGTGAACAAGGTTCTTGTACTCAATATGGTGGATCCACATGCCAAATATGAATTAAGTCACCCACACAGTACTTTTGAAGTTATTGTGTAACTTATTAACTTTGACCTCTATCAAACTTTGACCTCCACAGGAAATAGTAGGATTTTGTACTAAGTAAAGTGTCTGAAGCACATCCAAACTTTACTTTTGGTTATATCTAGTTTACATATTTACCACCTTTGACCTCTGTTGACCTTTCACCTCCACAGAAAACAAAGGGTTCTTGGAGTCAATAAAGTATACAGTATGATCCACATCCATACATGTTTAAATCATCCAACCTTTGGCTTTGGAGTTACAGTATATGTATTTATAGCTTTCAGACTTTGACCTTTGCTGACCCTCACCTTCTGAGAACACTATATCCTTCTTGTACTCAAAACATTGGATCCACATACAATGTCTGAAGTTCAAAACACCCGGCTGACCTATGAGTGACCTATCCTCTCCACAAACAACTTCATAGAGCAAAGTGTAATATACACACACACTATCCCCATTGCATACTGTAGTTTACTAAGGTCTTTGGCACGAAATCAAGAATGCACGCATCAGCTCTGCAATTCTGTACCTTTTTACTACTTTCTAGAGCAACCCCCCCCCCCCAGTGCAAAGTGATTTATTTATAATATAACACTGCTCATAACATACTTGAATATTTGTACAAGACACTGGAGCAAACTAGACGACCAGGATTGGAGAGAAAATGAAGATGAAATTAACCATTATTTATGACAAACTTTGCAAAGTCTGCCAAAAGGACATGCAAGTCCAATGATATATTTGAAAGTACTGTACAGAAGCATGTTTCTCATATTACTGGACGGTTAGAAGCAATAATGAGGGCAAAAATTTGTTAGAATATGGATTATTATGTACTATTCAGTATGCAATGCATTAAGACAATGTCAGAGTTAAAAATTCTGTACCAAACGGTTGGTACGAGGTCCATTGAAGTAACTTTAGCTATTTTCCAGTTGACACAACTATCATGTGCTCCTAACGAGCTATCAGAGCAAGGTTATACTCCTGTAACCAAATCAACATTGTGTTTTCATCCCTCCCAACTGGTGCAACCAACACTCTGATAAGTAACACAGAGTTCTCCAGGCTATAAAATGTGAACAAGCTGCAGGCATGCTCACCACATACCTCTACAATACATTTGCCGTTTCTCCTCAGAGACAGCTATGTTCCCTATAATGATGTGTAAAACTTGGCTATGAGCCAAGCAAGCACTTTCAGTGAAATCATCTGGCAAGTTCTGATGCCTGACTAATTTTGAGTCACCTATTCAGCTGGAGTAAAAATCCGGAAGATCAACTGCATAGTCTGCATCTGGAGAAGGGACTTATCCCAATTACCTACATCTCATTATCACTGACAGACTAGCAAAAAGAATTGAATGAAACAAAAGTAAAAATTATTTAAGCAAAAACCCTCAACAGGAATAATGTGCTTCAAAAGAAGAAAGTACACAAAGTTGAAATATTAATCGCCCATTTTCAAAGCAACAGAAAGCCTTGCAATAAGACAGATGGAATCTTATTACATTCAATGGAAGTATATATGCATCAGGGCATCCTTACTATTAGTTAGGCTCAATTGTAAGGTTATCTCTGATAGTAAATGCATACAGACAAGAACATTTCTAATGGTGTTTGCTAGCCAGGATCTGGATAACTGGATGTAAAATGTTGCTGAATAACTGTAAAATGCTACTAAGGAAAGATTGCAAACTTATTGCTCAACTATTGTTTTCTTTGTGGGGAAAAAAGCTACAGTATTATTACAAATTGCAATCAATTTATCAACCTGTACTGTACATTGCATAGCAGTTGGCAAAGGTTCTCAACAATGGTCATACACATTCAAACTCTTTTGGTTTGTCAACATAATTGTGAGTCACTGCTGTCCCACCTAGTTGTAAATGGTTACAGTATAACCAATCAAGGATTTTGCATTTAAGGATTTCCATTTCCTCTCACTTACTTTCCAAACTTTGGTAAAAAAAAATTATGTCATTAAAAATGGTAAATTTATGGAAAAATGATCATAAGCACATCCCCGATTGATGTACATGTGTAACGTCAAACTGTTTAAATTTTTTTAATATATGTAGTGCAGTAGCAATACAGAAGCTCACAGTCCTTTATCAACCTACAATACATGGTTCATTCTCCTGTAATCCTGCAGGTTTGTTAACTTGCTAACTTGTTAACCTGCAGGTTTGTTAAATCCTGCAGGTTTGTTTCCAGTTCTCCATAATGGAAGAAGATACACAGTTAAGTTTGGAGGGAGAGATTCTGACTCGAACACGACACAAACCACTGATTGAAATCTCACTAGTCGTTACACTATGTGTCTCAGAGCTTAGTATTCCTGCAAATTACATGAAACACCGCACAACAGGAACACTTCTTGACAGGATATCCTTGATCCTCATCATGAAACACAACCAAAGCAGAAGAAAAAAGCTACCAAACACACACAAGTACTGGATGTGGTTACAGTATACAAGTTTGGAGGGCAGAGTATTAAGTCAATTCACAGATTAAATTAGCTTCATCATCATCTTCGAGAGTGATTACAGAAACTGTGCAAGACTGATAAAGAACCAGAATGAAAAAATGCATTAGCGGTTGTGGTGACTTCATTACAAATTTACAATAGACTTAGGATTGTTCACCAGAAATATAAATATAAATGTCCCGATTTCTACTATAAAATGTCATGTTTAAGAGCTTTTCAGACTTTGAATGCTGGTGGCCCAGATGACATTTGACCTCCACCAAAAACAGTTGAGTTCGTCTATTCAATATAACGCATCTGCATGCCAAATATGAAAAAAATCCATGATTCTATCTTGAGATATCTTGTTTTACAATGTTTGACATCTGGTGAACTCAGATGACCCTTGACCTACACCAAAAAATGATTTCAGTGCAGCTAACCATGATTTCAGAGGGACCAATTTCTCAGAAAGGAAAGATACACAATAAACTGCATTCTCATGGGCCCTCATAGCAAAGGAATGGTTACTCACCACACTCCCACAGGGATTACAATCAACTAGGGGCTGGATAACTTAGTAAAACACAGGACTTGAAATACTGCCCAGGCAAACTGGATCAAACTGTGTAAGCCAAATCTTTCTCCATCTATTTAATCTCTAAAATATATTTATATTTACCCAGTCAGTTTTCATTGGTAATTTACAGCACAAATTTGGAAAAGAGAACATTCCAAGCTGCAACATTAACCATTGAAAGTTTACTCCAACAATTATCATTTTCAAAAGGCTCCTCTTGGCAAATTTCAGAACCTACAGTATGTCATCCTAAAATTGACATACCCATGTAGAGCACTCAAGAAGAGATATTAAAACAAAATCTCCTCGACCTTGAAGGTCATGCCAAGGAATTAAACTTTGAACAGTATCTTCTCCTGATTATGGGTAAGCAGCAGTTAAGACTTGAAAAGACCATCAGATGCTCTCCAGGGCTGTCAATTGTGACAGTCCAATGAAGTTCAGTAGCAAGCAGGCGTGGGGTAATAGTAATCAGTAATTGATTGCAATCCATTACATTTATTGAAGTCATCGTTATCGGTTACTTTGGCAAAGTAATCATAATCTTGACTACTTTAAGATTACAACGGGTGTATCAGTCAAATGTTGCTAAAATAATAGAAGCGAAGACTTCAATGACACCCACTTGGGCAAGTAAATATATTTATTATGGGCAGCTAAAACCATGATTAACATATTGCTGCATCATAATTGCAGTGTTGCAAAACTGGACATTTCTTGTATCTATATTTCTGGGTGAACATTATTACAGACTTAAATATTTCTTACATGATACCTTGAAAAACTCTAGTAACCACCTCTAAACAACTACTGGACATGTATCTCAGTACTTTTGTGCTTTGTTTGACAATAACAGCCTGTGCAATGACCATGGGGGGGGGGGGGGGAATTGGAGGTCAGGTCTTGATGTGTGTAAGGCCAAGTGTGCTCAAGTAGGCACTTTTAACTGGACTTAACTTGAAACTGGACAAAAAGTCAAATTTGAGATCTACTGAAATTTACCTGCAGAATCTTGAGATATTATGTATTTTCGAGGGTTTCAGGTTGAAACTTTGCTCACCTAAAATGACCATTGACCTGTTCCAGAATTGTGTAAAGAGTTATACTACATTAATCTATTGGGAATGTTGTGTCTCTGGATGTTCAGGTTCTGGAGATCTACTTGCTAAGATTCTAATTTTTTCAGCTTTGCTGGTTCTAAATCACCCTTTGACCCCAACCAAAACCTTTAGAGACCTTGCACTTAAAGCAGCATTTTGCATTGGGTCGCTTTTTTTCCACCTTTTTAGCATGTGCTTGGTTTTTTTTACATGTATCAATCATAAAACAGCAAATTAAGATACCATCCAAGTTTCACCCTGCCAAGAGCGTTAATTAGCGAGTAATTAACGATTTATGTCGATAACGAGTAAGAGTGTCCTCGACAAAGTTTTCAT
>KN883831.1:115878-138102 GCA_000934455.1 Apostichopus parvimensis
CTGTGTAAGCCAAATCTTTCTCCATCTATTTAATCTCTAAAATATATTTATATTTACCCAGTCAGTTTTCATTGGTAATTTACAGCACAAATTTGGAAAAGAGAACATTCCAAGCTGCAACATTAACCATTGAAAGTTTACTCCAACAATTATCATTTTCAAAAGGCTCCTCTTGGCAAATTTCAGAACCTACAGTATGTCATCCTAAAATTGACATACCCATGTAGAGCACTCAAGAAGAGATATTAAAACAAAATCTCCTCGACCTTGAAGGTCATGCCAAGGAATTAAACTCTGAACAGTATCTTCTCCTGATTATGGGTAAGCAGCAGTTAAGACTTGAAAAGACCATCAGATGCTCTCCAGGGCTGTCAATTGTGACAGTCCAATGAAGTTCAGTAGCAAGCAGGCGTGGGGTAATAGTAATCAGTAATTGATTGCAATCCATTACATTTATTGAAGTCATCGTTATCGGTTACTTTGGCAAAGTAATCATAATCTTGACTACTTTAAGATTACAACGGGTGTATCAGTCAAATGTTGCTAAAATAATAGAAGCGAAGACTTCAATGACACCCACTTGGGCAAGTAAATATATTTATTATGGGCAGCTAAAACCATGATTAACATATTGCTGCATCATAATTGCAGTGTTGCAAAACTGGACATTTCTTGTATCTATATTTCTGGGTGAACATTATTACAGACTTAAATATTTCTTACATGATACCTTGAAAAACTCTAGTAACCACCTCTAAACAACTACTGGACATGTATCTCAGTACTTTTGTGCTTTGTTTGACAATAACAGCCTGTGCAATGACCATGGGGGGGGGGGGGGGAATTGGAGGTCAGGTCTTGATGTGTGTAAGGCCAAGTGTGCTCAAGTAGGCACTTTTAACTGGACTTAACTTGAAACTGGACAAAAAGTCAAATTTGAGATCTACTGAAATTTACCTGCAGAATCTTGAGATATTATGTATTTTCGAGGGTTTCAGGTTGAAACTTTGCTCACCTAAAATGACCATTGACCTGTTCCAGAATTGTGTAAAGAGTTATACTACATTAATCTATTGGGAATGTTGTGTCTCTGGATGTTCAGGTTCTGGAGATCTACTTGCTAAGATTCTAATTTTTTCAGCTTTGCTGGTTCTAAATCACCCTTTGACCCCAACCAAAACCTTTAGAGACCTTGCACTTAAAGCAGCATTTTGCATTGGGTCGCTTTTTTTCCACCTTTTTAGCATGTGCTTGGTTTTTTTTACATGTATCAATCATAAAACAGCAAACTAAGATACCATCCAAGTTTCACCCTGCCAAGAGCGTTAATTAGCGAGTAATTAACGATTTATGTCGATAACGAGTAAGAGTGTCCTCGACAAAGTTTTCATACAGTATCTCCAAATCCACTAGTTTGAATTCCACCAATCAGTGAACAGTATGTTTATTCATGAGCATTTTGCGTTTGGTCGCCGTTTTCTACTTTTTTTGACATGTCCATCGAGTTTTTTACATACATCAAATGACAAAACAGCAAACTAAGATATTAGCCAAGTTTTTCCCTGCCAAAAACGTTAATTGGCGAGTATTCCACATACAAAATTAATCGCATTCAGTTCCCCAAACCCACTAGTTTGAATTCAACCAATCAGAGATGCAGGTTTAGTTATGAGCCGTTGCTAAAAATAGATTCAAGACTTTGCGTTGGTACAACCAGGGAGTTGTTATGCAACTCCCTGGTATAACTGCCATATAGACTGTACACAAATCAAGCGTGGTGTTATATTACGTATCTGACAATGACGTTCGTAGTGTTTAAATATTCATATTATGGGCGAGGTTTATTGGGTTCCCAACGGAAAATATCTTGGAGAACAACAAAGTTGAAAGTTGCAAATTTTTCGACTTTCATGCCACCATTTGAAGTAAAATATAAATAGATAAGCTAGTAATGTATGTCGTTATGGCATAGTGGAATCAGTGAGGTTGAACAAAATCATAGAAAAGGACGCAAAATGCTGCTTTAATATGAGGATCCCGCTAGCCAAATATGAAATCTGCTGTTGTTCCCTATCTGGAGATACTGTGTTTATGTACAATATTCACATTGGCTGCTGATGACCGAGAAACTTTGATTGTATTCAGCGTACAGACTGATCTCTACTTAAGACAACAGGCTTCTTCTCAGGCCTTGACAAATATGTTTATATGTACTCACTACCATGACTAAAAAATCTACTCCCCCAGACACAAAATTCACTCGCAACTATGATTCCTAGATGCAAGTCTCCATAACTAGTACACAGTTCTACAACATCAATACTTTCTGTGAACAAAGGTTAAGCACTTAAGCAGATAAATGGTGCTCAGCATTGCTACAACAAGCCAGGATTCTGCATCCAGGACACAATGTTTTGGCCAGGGACACAAAATCCTCAAATTGCTGGCAGTCCGACAGACGCAACCTTTTTTATTTTAGAGAAACAAACTTCAAGTACACACTCACAACTAGGTCAATGGAAAACATAACAAAACACATTTTGGAAGAAAACCTTTCATTCCTTCTTTTCAAAAAACCACAACTACTGAAAAGAACCAAAATTTTTCCCAATCCTACAGATCATTGAATTTGTTTGAAAATATATATTATAACAATCAACCCCAAGGTACAGGGTTAATAACACTCCATTACAGAGATTTTCATGCTAAAAATAGACAATGGTGCTTTTCCAAAATTCACATGATTAGATTGACTAATAGTCCCTACCCATTGTCTGGAAACATTCTTGCATCTGTAGTGCTCAATGACTACATTTCAACAACAAGCAATCATGGTGCGAAGATTGTGACTACTTTGGTGACCATAACCACAAAAATGAAGATGCAGACTTTAAAATTTAAATTGAGTGCAGATTCATGATTTGAGCTCTCTACCTAGTACAAAGACTGAATTATGAGCTTTCAACGTCGGAAAATATCACAAAAGTCACTTTTCGCGACTCGAGCATGCACAAAACAATAACCTTCTTATAATTAACGTGTCACAACTGCAGACTAAATATGAGATTGGTCCAAGCTTCTCTTCTTGAGATATCATGTTTACAAGCAAGGCATCACACACACACAATCGTCTGCCTGCATGACTGAATAGGTTATGTTTATCATCGAAACCAAAAAGGAAATATGTAGAGTTTGTACTTTGAATACCACAACTTGTTTGAACTATTGAACACAATTATAGCATTAAAGTTATGCTATAAAAGTTGAGCTATTATAATGAAATTGCTTATAGCCTAGCCTAACTTTGTGTGATTTCACTCAAACAATAAAAAAACCCACTATAATTACAATTATAAATTTATCTCAGTTTGATACACTTTGGCAGATAATGATCAATCCTTCAGTAAAATCAAATAGTTGAAGGATAACAGTGCATCACAGAGACACTGCCTAGAATGTTATACTTTAAAAGAACAGTGCAACAGCTTCTAAAGGCCTAGTATCACATAGTTATATTACTAGGCTAGGCCTAGCTGACAAGCTATTTTTGTTCTCCTCCACAAATTTTGATCAAATGTAAGTTTTCAGAATGTGTTACTAACAATAGCAGAAACTTCTCAAGTATGTGTTGCTCCATTACAACACTATGTGCCTCACCAATTCACAGCAACCACCTTTTGAGGAGGCCAAAAATGCAAGTTTATTGTTGCATGTATAGTAACAATTACTGTACAGTTACAACATGTTTCCTAACATAGAAAAATCCCAACTATTAGCAGCTGGCAACATAGCATTTGGCTATGCCATTTCAAAGGTAAAATTACAATTTGTGATTCTGTGTGGTTCTTGCATAGGCTTGGCCTTCTTGTCACGTACAAATGGATTTGATTGGTAAACAAATTTAGGCCTAGGAAGCACATTCTACTTTAGTGTATTTCAAGTGTAATGAGAGTCAAAAATGGATAAGCCAAGCCTAAAATATGTTTCTCTACACCAGTTATGCTAAGTGGATAAGAGATGTTCGTTTTCTCTAATACCACCTTAACTTTCAGCACGATACTTTCCGCTGAGAGCAAAGGGTGCTTTCGCACACGAAATTTGTAAGCAGAAAACACTTTTCTTGTCAGAGTAAGATCCCAGTTTTGTGGAGGAGCAGAATGGCTTACCAAAATGATTGTGCACATTGAAATGATTTGGGACGTTAGAGCAGTATACAATTTGGCTGAGAGACTAGATGCTGAGGATAGATTAAGTTCGAAAGAGGAATAATGATTCAGTACAAGAAGTAGCAGTGGTAATTGTTAAACACCACCATCTTATTTGGCTGTGGTTATCAATATATCGTGAAAAACGGCAAATTGAGCTGTCGTAGGAATAATTTAGTCTCACATACATTTCATCCATTACTAAATACTAGGGAGTATTTTTCAGAAGACCAAGATGGTTCTACCTTCCTTCTCAACTTTCTCTAATACTTTCCCAGGTTATTTTCATCATCCTGGATTTGGTTTTCTAAAATTGAAGAACATATATGTAGCCTATATGTAACTTGTAGTTGTAAGTGAACCAGCTGAATTTACAGGACCCGTGCGGATTACTGATATTAGTATTTGGCATACTAGGCCTTAAGTGATGATTCTAGCCTAGCCACACTAGACTAGCCAATTATCGGCGAAAGGCAAATCTACCAACGTTTCAAATAGCTTTACTATATTGGGTCTAGGCTAGGCCGTGCTGTTTGTATGCTAGCACAGTTTAGACATATCCTATTCTGGCCTCTAGCCGAGGTCTACACAACCTCAAACTCAGACAGTCAGAGAGCCAGGCCCAACCTTTTCTTACAATAACAATTATCATGTGGGGAAAGGCTAAGGTATTAATCTTCGCATGGCCTATGTTCAAGTGCGTTAGAATACAGGCTATCAAGTATCATTTACCGAGAGCAACTGGAGGAAACCAAAGTGCTTTTCCAGGTGAGCTGCACCTGTGGTACACATGACTCAGTACTTGGTACGCTGTATTCTTGTCCGTTTCTTGTTGTTGAAACCATTGTTGTGTACGGCTCTTCTCCAAGCTACCATTGAAAAACACGACCAGTTTTATGTTATTACTCCGACTAGAACGAGCCAAATTGTCGAGAAAATGGAACATACTATTCCATTGACCTCCGCAAACCCAATCTGTGAAGCTGCCTCCATACAGACGATGTAAACAACTGTTTGCATCAACGAGTAAAATGAGAGGATCTTGACCAACTAAAGCTTTGCCTCTTCCTCGACCAGTGTTCTCCAATCGCTTTCGCGCCAGCTGCCCTACGTCTACCCCTATACACGCTTGTGGGCACGAACGTTGAATATATTCCAAAAATCCAGCAATTCCCATGATGATTCGTAATCTAAGTAGTACTTGCTAGAATGTATCATACATCAGGATAACTGTCTAAGTAATCCACACAAAAATCGCTCCAGAATCATTCGGAAACGGTTTAAAAACAACAGAGTACATGGTTTTGTGAAGCCGCCATGTGCTTTTGTGAAAAAACTTAGTACATTGATGTATATGTAATTTGCACTGTGTACCTATACGATATATGTCAGCATACGTGACACACAATTATGTACGTTCACTTTTCCTACGACATGCATCCAGTGTCAGGATCTAACAAAGGAGAACAACGCGTGCGCAGACTGGAGAAAGCATGATGGGTAAACAACAATTCCCAGGGAAGTACGTGAGTGAATGTGTTTGTGTTGTTCATCTCTCTTTTGTGTTCATAATCAACCAATTAGCAGCTGTAATCGGTGTGGACTCCGCAATTCCGAACATTGGTGCAAAAAAAGAAAAGAAAAAAAAAAGAAGAAAATTATTTCCATCAAATAAACGTTGCATATTCTCCACAAACTTGTTCTTTTATTCCAGACTGCGAAAGAATTGCATTCTTTTCTCAGTATCTTGCCGAACAATCTCGCATCATCAAAGCAGGACATTTGGAAGTACATCCCTTCAAGCTTACATGATTATAGCACGAAAGAATCCCCGTAAATACTTTCATTATTAATCATTGTATGAAGCGCAACATACAGTTGTAAGTTCTAAGTATGGTGGACCAGCTAATCAGGACTAAAGTTACCCTTTTTCACAAATTGCTCATACGGACGGTGGATCCACATACTAAGTACCGTATAGGCCTCTAAGATCTGTCCAAGTTCTTAAGGTCCTATGTTTCTGGTAGGCTCATACGTTGCACATAGCATCCTCTTCACCTCTGCGTCCGTTGCGTGAATTTACAGGGTGAGCAAACCAGCGGCAAGATGTTGACGTATAAAAGCTCGTAGATGCATGTGATTCGTATGGCAGACTCGACAGTCTATATTACTACATTTTAAGAAAAATCATAGATCGATGGCAGAACTTACTACATGTTTTTCCCTGTAACCTGCTCGAAATGAAATCGAACTATTTTCTAAAACTATTTTATACTTGAAAATACATACTCTAACTATTGTGCCACTTCAAATGAACTGAAGTTAAGCCAAGTTGCGGGAAGAGGGCAGGTTTAAAACATTTTTTTCATTTGACTGCCACCAACTTTATGACCTTTTATTACTGCGTCCTTTTTAACCCACTATCAGCTGATTATTGTTACCAACTTTGGTCAAAATTAAATTCACGCCAAATGAAGAAGATTCGTTTGAAAACTATTCACCTTTCAAATAATTATGACCTGAAAAACGACATCTGGCCGCTTATTCTTATAAGAGTTTTGCTATGTCATGAGCTCCATTGGCAACACCGTTTGAGTTAACAACAAAGATAGATAAAACCAACCCTTCATACCACGTCCTCTCCCCACCCTTCCATTTGTGAAAATGTTACATTAAGTATGGGCCTGTATATCATATAACATTTAATCTGTTTTGAAATATGCTGGGTGCCAAGGTTTGAAAACAATGCCAGTACTGTGTATGCATATGCAACCTTCATCAAAGATTGTAAAAGGGGAAGATGAAACACTCCACCGAAAGAAAGGGAAGCGGAAGTAAGTGCATCATGCGATAGAGAATAAAATCGAAGATGTGATGTTTGCAGGGCCAATCAAACAAACCTCAACTCTTTCTACCGTTTTCCAGAGATAGTGAGTGCTATCTTGAATCAAGTTTCTATGTAAATAACGTACATGCAATGATCAGAATGAAAGCTCCTGATTGAGCCCTGCACGGCTCCTGCCAGGCGCGTAGCCAGAGGGGGGGGGGGGGGGGCAAAAGGGGCCGACCGCTTCACAATTATTAATTTACAGAAAATATAATGTAAAGTAGCTGTTTAACGTGCCTCATATATTGTTTAGTGTTGAAATGAAAGTCACAAACATAGAGCTGGCTTTGTATTAATCAATCTGTTCTTTTTATTATAGTGTTCAAATCTGGTAGTGTTTGAATTTGCAGAGAGTGGCGAGACTGATTGCGTCACTCATTCTTAGTGCTAGTACTAGTTCAAATTTTGATGAAATTCTAAATACAGAGAACCGTGACAGCTAAAAACCAAAAAAAAAAAACATTCCAAATGTACCACGTTTCAAGGCTAAATCAACATGAAGATTACAATAGAAAAGTAAAGCTTTTTTATTACCATTTGCTATTGTGAAATCACATACCACCTACTGTGATCTATTCCAGAAAAGAGTTAAGCCTGTCGAAAGTAAGTTCCATTCAATCAACCGTATCTTGATTAGGGACAAGATATTGAGACGGGGTTTTCAACTAACAGTGCTGAACATTTTTTTCTTTTCCACATAAGTGCCACATTGTCCGCCAATGGTAGATACAATTAATGGAGCTATCTAATGTACAGAAATGTGCTTCTTTAATCATGGAAAGTTGACAGAGGATCCCATCATGCAATCTCCATTGGTTGTAATCATAACAACGTGCCTCAACAATAACAATGATACTCATAAATGACATGAACAATATTGCCATACAAAAAAAATGTTGATTTTATAATTTCCACCTGAATCAAAACACAGACATAACAATACCTGAACAAAAAACTATTAAAACTTCATCTTCACAAAGTAGACTAGGACACATGCATACTTAGATGAGCCTAACATGTTATTTCATATCATTTCTCTTTAATCTAGACTACTTGTAACTGTTCTTTCTGGATCAATCAATCCACCTCTTCAAATCACATAAGTTATCCACATAGCAAGTAATAACAAATAATACTTAACACTGCTTGTTGGATATCACATATCCATCTATCTAACGACCAAGGAGACAAAATGTTCAAACAGCAAATATTAAATCCCTTCAAGTTTTACTTTGTCAATTATTATAATGTTTAAATCTAGACAATCTTGTGACTTACTTTTTTCATTTTTAGTATCTTGTGTTTTTGTTTTGTTTTAAGGCTTGGAAATATGAATTTCTAAATATTATTTTTGAGATTCATTAAATGCAATGAACATCCTTTCAAATTTGTATGACTTTTGTACAAAAATCAGGAGCCTTAAAAACAGGTACAGTCAGGTTATTCAAATCACTGTTCAGTGAATAGAGAAATATGTTTAAAAAAAGTACAACCTGGTATTAAACAGAACTAATATTTTACTAACTGCTTGCCAGATATGAAACTTAAATTTAAAGTTGAATGCATTATTATAAATAAATTAACCATTGGAATGTGACTAAAGGTACTTTACATGCTGTGCAATACATAGGAAAGAATAAGTTGAGACATGCTCCTATAGTACCCTCCAACAGTTTACATATCTGAATTATCACAAAAAAGATGTTACTTAAATGATCTTTATCTTGAAACAATAAATGAGTAAAACACAAAAGATAAATGTTATTCAAGAATATCACAATTTGTAACATTACACAGTTCAACACTTCAAATTACACTAAATACACCAACTGTGAGATCCACAAAACAGAACTTTCAAAATACATAAAACTATCACAACTTAGAAACCAAGTTCTTTTCTGTGTTCACAGGTGTTCATCTCTACAGAATTATTGTTATTGCACAATTTCACAATGACTAGGTAAAATTTTGACTTCTTTAGAGCATGCAACAAAAATTTCCCTGCGGTTTAAAATGCTCAGAAAAAGATTTCTTCCCCCTAATTTACAATTTTTCCAAATAATAGATTTAACTTTGTTATGAATTTTGGAACATACCATTCACTGCAAAGCATCAGGTTTGAATATAACTGAATAAAGTTTACTAACCTCAGTTTGACAAATGGTAGCATTCAGTGACAACATTACCACTATGTTTGCAGTACATACCAGTGGTTGGTGTTTATTGTGTTGTTACTCTAGGAACTAAATATATCCATTGCTACCTAGCTTAAATAACAAGAAGATAACTTGTATGTGGTAAACCAATATTCCTTGTCTGACTATTTGCATTAATGTAACTGTAGTACTTTACCAATATATGAATTGTGGTTGCCACATAGTAGTTTTATTCGGACACATTAACAGTTATTGTTTTACCTTTAGGATCATCAAACTGATCCATTACGGTTAAACTTGCCAACATGGAGACACCAAAATAGAGAATTAAAACTAAAATAAGAGTGGTGACTAGACCCATCCAGATTCCTGGCGTGAAGAAACCGACGCAGTCATTCGCTCTGGAGAATTTAGGTAGTGTATCATCCACGTTGAACGGCTGGACCTGAACAAGAAAATACAAACGTGTAAAGATTATTGAAACGTGGATAGACATGAACGACTAAATGTTGCATACGACTATATAAACAAAATTATTTATATCATGTCAAACAGACAGATTATTTGCAATGATGAGGTTCTTATTGAAGTTCCTCAAATAAAGTTCATCTTACCAACATTAGAAACAATAGGGAAGTGAGTGTGTGATTCTCATTAATTAACCTTTAGGCTACTAACCTAACAGCGTAGGCTACTTGTAGGCTACTAACCTAACATCGTAAGCTATTTTAACAGACAATAGAGTTTGGTGCTCTAAGGGTGTGTGATAACATTCCATTCTTTGTATGACACCTTTAACAGATAATAGAGTTTGGTGCTCTAAGGGTGTGTGATAACATTCCATTCTTTACACCTTTAACAGACAATAGAGTTTGGTGCTCTAAGGGTGTGTGAGAAGATTCCATTCTTTGTATGACACCTTTAACAGATAATAGAGTTTGGTGCTCTAAGGGTGTGTGATAACATTCCATTCTTTGGATGACACCTTTAACAGACAATAGAGTTTGGTGCTCTAAGGGTGTGTGATAACATTCCATTCTTTGGATGACACCATTAACAGACAATAGAGTTTGGTGCTCTAAGGGTGTGTGATAAGATTCCATTCTTTGGATGACACCTTTAACAGACAATAGAGTTTGGTGCTCTAAGGGTGTGTGATAAGATTCCATTCCTTTGATAACACCTTTAACAGACAATAGAGTTTGGTGCTCTAAGGGTGTGTGATAACATTCCATACTTAGTATGACACCTTTAACAGATAATAGAGTTTGGTGCTCTAAGGGTGTGTGATAACATTCCATTCTTTGTTTTGATAACACCTTTAACAGATAATAGAGTTTGGTGCTCTGAGGGTGTGTGAGAAGATTCCATTCCTTTGATAACACCTTTAACAGATCTAAAATAGAGTTTGGTGCTGTAAGGGTGAGTGATAGGATTCCATTCTTTGGATGACACATTTAACAGATCTATAATAGAGTTTGGTCTTCACACTCACCTGGAAGTTCGTCAGTTTTACCCGGCCATCTGCCTCAGTTCCAAAAGATTGGATTCCACAATGGAATGAGAACTTTTGAGGTGTTTGAGATGTATTAATTTGGAAGTTGACATCATAACTTTTCCCCTCTACTGTAAATGTGGCTGAACTGCTTAGAAAGTTCCAAAAGTAGCTGCTAGTTGAGCTGTTGAGACTGTGGAATATAAAAATTGAAAAATTAAATTATAATAGTTTAGATGTCTAGATGTCACATGATCTTGTTCACCTCTGATAAGTTGACAAAGGTTAACTTTCCATGGTAAGATTGTTGAGAAAAAGCTGTCATTTTGTGTGCATGTCAGAGTCATAGTTCACATAGTTTATCTTCAAGGTTTCAGGTTCAACAGTAGATTTGGCATTCTGATTGGTTTAGGGACAAAAATCTGACACTGGAAACATGTGGCCACAACATTTTGTTTTCATACCTTGGAAAGGTCCCTTTTACCGAAGTTAGTAGTGCCTATTTTGATCATGAAAAGTAAAATAATGTCATTTTTGTAAGTTACAAGCACCCATTTGGAGCCTAAAGTAGTTAAATAAATATCCCTCTTATTGAAAAACATTCAAATTCTGGCAATATTATGAAGAGAACATTGAACAAGATTGCCTAGTGTGCGCCCTCAGAGACAAGTTTACCCACTACCAGTGTAACAGATGGCTATGCCTATCTTTAGTTTAATCAGGATGTTAAGTGGTTGATCTCTAGCTGGGGATCTGATCTTCTGCACTTTCTCGAATATGAACATGGCCATTACGGCAAGTTAGTTTTGACCACTGGTTAGATTTTTTACTGAAGTACAAAACTAAATGTTATTTCGCAAGAATTCGAAAGTTTATACTACCAGTCATCCATTTCATTAGATGGCGGAGTTTACTCCATAAAAAGAAGAAACATGATTATTGATAACACATAACTTAGAATGTTAGAAAAACTTATTTAGTAATGGGATTGGGCACCCAGGAGACTGACTGTAAATCATACTACCCAGTAACTTAAGTAATGGGATTAGGTACCCAGGAGACCAGCATACTACCTAGTCACAAAAACCATCCCATGTTAAACTGCACAGCAACTTTCCACACTCGTAAGTATCAAACAAATTGTTTCATCCATGATTCGACATCAGACATGGTGAAATAATAATATGGGGTGATAGATGTTGTTTGACAAGTTTTCCAAACACAGATATCTAGCTGTGGTCAGTACTGACGGAACAAAACATGTAGAAAGGGCTACGAACATCGATAGCCATAGTAACAATACAAGTTCCTTGTAGGAAACGTTTCATTTGCCAAGTATACAGTATTGTGAGCCATTGTTGAATCTTGGAACTTTCTGTGAATGTGCCCAATCAAATGCTTTAATGAATTCCACAACCACTCAAAGCATAAGCAGTTTATTCAATTGGGCATTGCACTGATACGTTTGTAGGGCTATATACATGCATACATGTACTGTCATGTCGCTTAAGAAATGTTTTCATTGATGACTAAACATAACACAGCATCAAATGTGTTCGTTTCTAGAATGCAATGCAGATGTGAGGCCTTTTGCTGAAAAAAAGTCACATAACAGAGGAAATGAACAATATTTAGTCTTGATATAACTGTACCCAGAGAGTAACATTTGGCATATTCATACAGTACAGTTGAGTTTCACTTTATTTGTGTAATAAATTGGGAGAAACTAAAATCAGCACCGAGATCCCAGGAGCAACATTTCGGCGTGTTTTAGGGAGTATTTAGTTACGATACAATGCAAGTGAATTTAATGTAAACCATTATTTGTCTGCCAGACGACCCCCGATGCTGGAAATACAGAAATGTTGTCATCTCAGACTACCCTTCAAAATTTATCCTTACTAGACACAAGCTTCACACCATAAGTTACATGCAAAGACTTCCTTAGCACACTTACGTCAGCTGGAAACTCCCAACTTCTGTCCCTGTAGTTTTCATGACAAATCTGCAGACAGAAAAATACACATGAATAATACAACATTGGGTCTAGTCATAAAGAGACCAGATAACACATTTACAAGGTTAACAAACTCGGACATGTGTTGAACACACATGTTGCCAGTAGCAAGCAAATAACTTTTTCTACGTTAAATGTTGGGATGCATCAGAATATAAGTACAATTATTTTCATTGCTATTGTTTTAACTTCACAAACTCTGTTGTAAAATTCAAGGTCAAGACAAGAGGATACTAAACAGTTTTTATCCATAATTCTATGATATCCCCAAGGCTGCATGGTCTACTTGTACAAAACAAAGAAAATGGCATCTAGGAATTGAACAACAAATTTCACCAGGTGGCTTAGGTCATATCATTCTTTTACATGCCAAAAATAGAACTTCTTGAACTACTCCTCTCCAAGAATGACTTCAGGCAGAAAGTAGATTTTGATATATTGTAGACCGATTAAAAACACTGCTATCAATCCTACTTGTATTGATATAACACTTTTAATTTGTGAGAAATGACCCTTAAAACAGTGTAGGTTCATCGAAGCAACTGGACCATTAGACCATTAGGTCAGTTCACCAGATGCAACACAAACTAGATAGGAAAAACATGACTTTTATGGCCCCAAATGACATGTTTACAAGTAATTACAACTTTTCATCCAATGTCATCCCAAGGATGCTCTTTTGTTTATATGCAGCTAACAGAAATGTTTTGTTTGAGTGATTAGAATTGATAAAATCATGGATTAATATGAATATTTATGCCTGTACTGAGGGAGGAGCTGGACGTCACCATCAGTGTAGCCTTAAAGGATCATTCCAGAGATTTAACTTATTTTATAGGAGAATATCTTGAAAACTGTAATAGCTTTGTAAACATTTACCAGCACTCAAATTGATCTTTGTATCTTAGACTATAACATAGACTAAAATTCTGCTATAAGTCAACCTTTCAGGGTACATTTTTAACCGCCATTCAGACACTTGTATAAAAGAAGGCGTATACTCTAAACATGAAATTTCTCTGTTAACGATTCTTACGTTGTTGAAGTTTTGGTACACTTTGACATAGCTGTATCCCAAGGGCCGTTAGAGACATTTAACCATGTATCGTTGCCGGGAACAGCCACAGCTATATTTGCGACATACAAGAGGCCATGGCAGTTTGAATCATTGAAGTGGACAAGAGAGTATGATGTGTTGATGTCACCACCTGCAGTTTGCAACAAATGTCGTCCCGTTTGAATCAATGGTTCCTCGTCTCTCGAAGCTGAGATCTGAAATAAATAGATACAAAAGCGAACGCTGTCAAAATCTCAATCAATGATCCATCTACTGGGTACTTGTGTGTTCGTGGAAACAATATCTACAGAATGTAATGGCTGTACGGTTACAAACTGCATACAGTTTCATTTAGTGATGCAACCCAGCTGGGGCAGGATTTAAACACCAGCAAGCCAGCAGGCTTTGTGATTTATTGCCCTACAATTTGCTCAAACAATGTAGAGCAAGTGAATAACATTAACCCAGGAATTAAGTGAGAACCAGAAAAGATCTGAGATGTCCAGCTCTTACGTATATCACTCCCTGTGGGCATCAAACATTTAATTCACTGGTAAGGAATTTACAAAATCTTTCAATATCCAGAAAAGAAATCTTCGGATGTGAAATAATAATATATAAGTAGATGTATTATTAAAATCAGCTCTACCACCTTCCGACCATCGCTTAAAATATTTGTGAGAGCTCTACATGACATTGTTTATACGCTGTCAAAAGTCAGAAAATGGCAAATTTTGAGTCCATTTCAGATAACCTGTTGACCCCTTAAAGCCAACTTTTTTCCACCATTTGAGATAACAGGTTGACACCTTGAAGCTCAGAAGATGAAAACTTATAACAGCCACTGAGTGTCTTAAAGTGAGTGTGTTAACGATAATCAACAGATTTCATTTTCCTGGTTGACTGTATGTTTTGTTGAAGACTTATATAGAGCCCATTCACTAATTAAACTGAACTGAATTTGACCAAACTATGTTCATGAAAGAAAATCATTGCATTCGAGAGTTCACAGGTTAACTGTAGCTTTAATTTTTGAGTTACCATGTTTAAAATGTTTTCAGACTCTGACACCTGTCGACCTCTGCCAATTGCAATCATGGGGCATCTATCTACCAAGTATGACATTGATTCAACTTATGGTTGATGAGATATCTTGTTTACAAGCTTTTTAATGTTATAACACTCTAACCACGCCCATTAATGAATACTAATGAGAATGAATTCCTTGGTTGTATGATGACCATGTAACTCTATCATCAACTGACATCACCATACCAAGTATCAACTAAGTTGAATATACTGTGACGAGTTATTGCCACTATGAGAATTTTACGTTAAGTCCCGCCCACATATTAATATACATGAGATGGGACCCACAAACAAATGACATATCTGCACATCATTGGGCGTCTACCAATCAGGCATGACATCATGACATTGAAGAGATACTGTGTTTACAAGCTGGCCGTCACAAACACACGCCAGTACGATTTGCAAATGTTACTGAGACTTTGGCATTGTAACCAAAAAGAACAGGCCAAAGAACAAGACACCTTATTCTATGAACATTTCTGATCATAAACTTGCAGTAGATAATACCTTGCTTGGATGGCTTGCAGTAAGAATAGCTGTAAACTTCTTCCCCATAGCTACTACTTCATCAATCAACTTCTTAATCATATTATCAGCATTCTGAAGAGAGATAGCTCTATAAGAAACAGGAGAGACCATCATTAGTGACGTCTCAGGTGCATAAGATGTCTTATGGTGATATAATCTATAATGGATACTTTATACCTAAACAACTTTGATGGGAAACAGTCAAGTTTCATTTATATCAGAATCTACCATAGTTTGAATCTCAATGTTGAGCAGAGTTGAAAACCTAACTTCAATCATCTATAGACATGTATCATTATCACTTAAATAATGAACAACTTTGATTATGATCATTTCTTTGTGTGTAAGGAGTTCACATGCAAATGTTCACACAAAGACCTTAATCCAACATATTTATTTGAACTAGAGTAAGGATAAGTGTATGATCAAAAGCCTTTTTGAAAATGTAGCCGTAACTTTCACCAACAGAATCCAGCCACTTACCTTTGACATTATATTTTCTAGAAATTTGTTGTTACATTTCTTCAAGTCTTTTGAACATTGTATTGTAATAGTTGCATTAGGCTTCAACATCTGATTTTATTAAGCTTTCCACCACGTACATGAAATGAGACTCTGTTTTTCATACAGTATTTTCAACTAGTTCAAAGTCCACCACTAGACAAGTTATTTTAGAATAAAACACAATCAGCTGCATTAAATCATCATTCAAGAACAAGAAAACATATTAAACAGAGAAACTGTTTGTGTGAGTAAAATCTCTTTAAAAGGAACGTTCGTAATATGTAATAAAAGTACAATTATATTGAACTAAACTATGTATACTGTACCTGTCTGTATAGAGCTTTAATGGAATCAACAATACATTCTCTTGATCTTGAACCAGTTCAGATGACCACCCTTTAGCGTATTTTATGATCGGTCCGTCAGCCTTTTCTTCTATAGCTTTCAAAGGAACTGGCTCGACCATTTCCATCGTTAGGTGGGAAGCAGAACTTTGGTAGGAATGCTGAATAACATCAACGAGGAAAGAAGAGGAGAGAATGAAAGTATCTCATTTATCTCACCAGGATTCGTCGCCAATCTTTGATCTCACCCAGAATCAGGAGACAATCACAATCTGTTAACTTACCACAATAATCAAAAAGTTACAAAACTTCATCTCCATCTAAATAAAAAGATTCTCATGTTCCTTAAAATTATCAAAATAAGAAGCAGCATATGACAAACAGGTACAACACTTAGATGACGCATCTATACAATTGCCAATCATTTCCAACTAGCTGCAAGATGTCAAAACATCAGATTTCAGTTAAAACAGGTTGATGTAACACATTAAATGTTAACAATTTACTCAACACATTGCATTAAGTTTATGAAAGGTGGGGGTGGGGGGTTAGGTCAGCCCAAATATCTCACTTGGAATCCCTCCTGCACCTTTCTGGATTGCAAAGAATGACAATGTTGTGAATACTGTTCTCTGAATGCAAGGTACTGTGGACAACCCCAGTATTAAAAAGAAACAGCTATTAATACCACCAGCTAAGTGTTTGAACTTTCAGATGATATAGCAATGAAGTCAATGATTTAATGAAGTTTTACTCCTAAGTTCTCTTCCCTTTTTTTTTGTCCCTGCATGTGAACAATTCAGTATACAACTTATACTGGGAAAGACACAAACACTAAATAAAACAAAACACATGGTATAACATGATTGCATAGTCTAGGAAAAGTCAGAAGAATACTAGATAAACAAGTGGCTCTTCAATGGCAACATATTCTGAAAGCAACAGTTTTACCATTTAGAAAAATAAAGTGAACCTTTCAAGACAATTTGGAGCGCTATAATATTTTCCAAACATTTATGAAAATGCTACATACCATAAAGTTCTTCAAACTTCCTCCTTCACTATTCTGTAAATAAGCACCTCCATATTTGGAAATGTCATCGATACTCAACTGTGGAAAGATAGGTAGTGACAAAACTTTGATTTATTGGTTACCATAACAACAGAAGCAACATTCTCTCTGAAGGAGATGATGAATTCTCACAATAAGAAACATACATGTGTCTCTCATTTCCACAAATGTCTGCAGTATAATGGAGGTAGGCTTGTTTCAGAACTTGGCTGTATGCTATCAACTATCGAAGTGAACAGTATGATTACATCTCTCATTTAAGCATGTGTTGTAGATATCAACTAAACTATCAACATGAAGGGATGGTCTTCCAATGACCAACAAAGAACAGATTATTGAAAGTGCAGAATTCCATGCAAAATAATGCATGGTTGCACACATTGAAGGGAAAACCAAAACTTGTTTTTTACCCATTAATCACTGCAGAAAGAGTGGCGGTTTCATAGAGGTATTAATGTACATCAAGTAAAAGGTTTTCTATGGTATACTGGAACTAAATCAATGAAGTACAATGAAACAAAATATCACATAAATACCAAAGATAACTAATTGTCTACAGTTTCACAAAAACATGAACTCTACAGCAAACTATCAAAAAATACCAGATACACTCATCAAAAATGTGTTTAGCCCAAATGTTATGACATGGTCTCACATGAAAATAAAAACATAAGGGCACAGAACCATATAGCCATATGCTCAATGTTAATATGACATGCCATCTGCACATAATTGTTAAATTTATTACACCCATAACCTATTTACTGCATAGGATTGTAGCTAGACTATTTTATATAAATTTTATCACTTTAAACAACCTTTGACAGGGGTGAAAGTAACGCTTCATAGAACAAAAGGGCATGTACTGTGAAAAGTGGCCCCTGGTTCATGAAGTTATAACTAAATACTCCTTATGAAATATCATCAGCCGACATGTGCCTGCATACATACATGTATAGTAAAGTACAAGGGAGGTCAAAAATGTTAACTGGGGTAAAAGCTTCCACATTTTGTATTTTATTGTTTATGAAAGTAGGCAAATTGATAACATTGGTGGAAAATGCCATAATTTAATCCTTATGTGAAAATCTAACAGCTACTGACAACTGTGTCGTAACTTTATATACCTAGTTGCTTGTGCAAATAGACTACAGTAAAACAAACAATATTGTTCACAATGCTAGTAACCAAATGCAAAGGTTACTAGTAAGCTTTGTGTATAAGGTATATGGAATAAACAAGACAATTCCGGACTACTTTTGACTGTAAGTATCCTCAAAAAGTATATATGTTGAATATTTAGTGAGAAAATATCTGTAGCAGTAGTGCAGAATATCTGCTTACAAGATCTTCACATTTGTTTTGCCTCTGCTGATGTCAAATGACCTTTGCCTCCATCATAAACAATAAGTTTCTTCAACTTGATATGGGGCATCCACATACTTAGAGATTCATCCATGATGTCCTTGGTGAGATATTGTGTTCACAAGGTTTTCAGAACCCTGCTGACCTCAAATGACCTTTGAGCTCCATGAAAACAACATACTTGGAGCATCCACCTTCTACATGCTGGATTCACCCAAGATTCTATTATTCATATTTTCACCTCTGCTGACCTCAAATTACAAGAACAGGAGGCATCTTGACCTCAGCAAGATGCATCAACACACAATCTCTTTTTTTTAAGGATTGTGCATACAAGTGAGCATCACACACACACTTACACACATGCTATCATGATTGGACTCTAAGGGCCCTGTTTGGCAAGTTGTGGTTGTCAGGTGCCTAGTTATGTTTCTGTCATTTACCTGATCAAAAGAAAAGACCATGACAACTTGGTTTTGTTCATTTTCCATGATTTTTGGGATGCATGTTGATAATAAGAAGTCTCTGTCCACTATCTGACCAACAGACTGGGATGGAATGTCCTCCAAGTATCTGGGAGATAATGAAATGAAAGAGACATTGATGTTACATAACTTGCAAATAAGATTACTGATACATATAAGTGACTGCTTCATACAAACACACATACAGCAATGATTGAACATAAATGATCTTACTACTGACATTTCTATGTGCATCCCTCTACAAGTGAGCTTTTCATTTCAAAATTAGTTTTCCTACCCACTGCAACTAACAAAATGTATTGAATAAAGGGGTGATAGAAATGTGACTTCTGTTGTTGTACATACCATAACAAACTAGGTGTTCAGTATGTACGGACAAAGTTACACCACAATATGATCACAAACGAGTTATATGTGCCAAAAGTGATGCAAAAGAGTAGCTTCTTAAGTTTTGGAGTAATACATTATTGTTAATCATAATAATACTTATAGCACATAATCCCGTCGACCTTAAAGCGCTTTACAAAAACAAATTGAGTACAAAAATACAGCATAGTAGAACAATTAACCTAAAGATACACGAATGGATCGAAGTACAAGGTCCAATGAGGATAGCACGTGAAAAAGTGAGTTTTTAAGACACTTTTAAAATTGTCTATTTCTACTGTGGTTGGGGAGAGTGTTCCAGAGTTTGCGGGCTACGAAATTGAAAGGAACGCTCACCGTACGTCTTAGCATTAATTTTTGGTGCTTTAGGAGAATAGGGCATTAGATATGAGTGAGCGTGTTGGAATTTTTAAGGTAAGTTAGTTGGAAATATAGTTTGGGGCAAAACCATGGATGGCTTTGTCAATGAGGGTGAGAAGTTTGTACTTTATTCTTTCAGAAACAGGAAGCCAGTGAAGTTGGTGGAGAATATGTTTAATAAGGGGTCTAGTGTGAGGGTAGCTAATCTGGCAGCAGTGCTATGAATGCGCTGAAGCTTAACCCTTTATCACACATACTGCACACCTAGTTTGCAATAGTACGTATGTTGTCAATGACGGGACAAACACTAATGGACTTGATCTTTAGCTCCACCTTTAATTAAAGGTATGATTTATTGGTCCCAAGTATGCTAGATATTCAAATATGGTCATATTTGGTCAAAATTCTTCAACTGCTTTTATTGCAAGCTAACCTTCAAGTTCATGGAAAAGAAATTTTCCTCACTGGAACATTCAGTCATCTTGTGCGCTCGTTAAAAATGTCTGAGAACAATTTGGAGAGTAAAGACCTCCAGGAAAGTACTTTTTGAAAACTTCTGGCAATTACCAACACTATAGTATAATTTGGGACCTGTACAGACTACCTGTGTTACTGTTACTAAGTTATAGGCCCAGGGATAGGATAGGCCCAAGTTACTTAATCATATAGGCCTACTCATACTGCACACTTACTTTGTAAGATTTGGTACATTCATTGACAATGATGTGACAACCACTAATGGACAACTTTAAATAATGAGATAGTGATAGGCTAGGCGATAGATTTAGTTACATATGCCTAGTACTAAGTACTAGTAGTATTGTAAGTAGTAAGTTAGGCCTAGGCCGTAGTACTAATATAGTTATTTCACTCACTTGTGATTAGACCATGTTATAAACGGAACACTATCTCCAGCTTCAGAGTAGCATAGTAGGAAGCATACAGTAATGTAACAAGCAAAAACTTGAAACACTGGACGAAAAGCCATCTCGAAACTCTGCACAATAGCGTTAGACTGTGACAAGTTTAGTGCAACTTAACTAATCCCGAATGTATGAAGTACGTTACGGTAGCGTTGACTTTCGTGTAGTACATATGTAGACTGAAGCGATGTGCTTAGGATCGATCGTATCTGTCGTGTACGTTACTAGTACTGGGCAGAGTGTAGTGCTTATGGATTATGGACTAGTTAAGTCTTGTGGATATGATCAATTGAGAAACTGTTGGATCTTAGTCACATGATTATTAAGGAGTCTGACAAACGCCATTTTACAAAAATTGTAGTTAAGGCGAAAATGAGGACTATTGAGTAGGCCTCTCAGCTCATATTTGGAAACAGTTGTTCCTCATGACAGTCGACGTTACCACACCCGCTGCATCATATTTTTTTTTACTGATATTAATTCATTATCAATGATAAGTCAAAGATCCGGTACAATAAACATTTCTTGTTGAAGTCATTATTGCGCATCCGTACCGGCACACCATTCCACCGCTACCAGTCAAAACCGTCCGTCCCTTTACCAAAACGTCCCCGTATCAAAACGTCCCCGCTTTTGGTCAAAACGTCCCCGTTGGTCAAAACGTCCCCGTGAGTCAAAACGTCCCCGTCTATCACATTCATTCACATTTGTGAATATATATTAATTTTAAGTTATAATTTGGCTAAGTTATCGGCATGCAAGTTGGATTACAGGCGCTAAATAAATCATGAAGGACTATATCGTTTTATTATATTTGGTATGAAAAAGGTATACGCTATATGTTTTTCAGTGAATTAACGAATTAAGGAAAACAAAAAAATATTATACAAGAGGAATTAAAAATTAATTTGGATGCGTATACTATACAATATATATATATATCTATATAATATTTTAAATTGAGTGAAATCACTTATCGTTTATTTTTACGAAGTAAAATTTTGTCACGGGTACGTGCCCCTGTTGATATTTGACATTTTGAAGTATAGAATATAACGTTCGATTACCTTTAGTGTGGTAACGTTATATGAAACCAACTCATGTTTAAAAAAATCCTATTACCCTACAGCCCTCTTGCATTCCCTCTTCTATTTATATCATCTTACCTCAGAAAATTATACTCAAAAATGTTTCCGCCCTCATAACCGGCATTTCCCACTCCTAAAAACTGTGTTTTCAACCTAAACTACTGTATACTTATCCTTACTCTTTGATTTGAACTAAAAACATCCACACTTGCATTCCAACTGATTATAAATGCGGGGACGTTTTGACTCACGGGGACGT
>KN883831.1:155759-165933 GCA_000934455.1 Apostichopus parvimensis
CAGCACACTATGAATATGTTTAGGCATGATAACCACGAAACATTTTCATTTGTGATTAATTCAACAGGTTTTTACTGGTTCAAACATCTAACATAACCCGAAATGTTTTGTTTTGTTTTGTTGTTTTTGTTTTAGCTGATGTAGAGGGATTCAAAGAGAACATGGGTGGTCTGAGTCTACTCTTGAATGATAATGGTGGCATTATTGATGACCTCATCATTAGTAAGACAGATAAAGATTACTTGTACATCGTGTCTAACGCTGGATGTGCAGACAAAGACCAAGCTCATATTAATGTAGGTGAACAAAGTTTGAAGACTAATCATTATTTTAAGATTTAATATGACAAAGACTATGAGTTCTGTAGTAACATCACCAGTTAATTTTGGAGAGTTTATTTCACCCACTGTATTTGTAGTTAATATTAGTTGTACTCTAAATATCTAATTTGCATACTTTGAGGATTCTTGTTTCTAGCAATGAAAAACATGTTTGTTTGAATTTTGTTGCATATTCTTTCCAAGCTAGTTCAATATGATTTTAACAATGTAAAACACACTGTTCCATTTTTTACAGACATCTAGTTCACAATTTCGGTAGGTTAATTAGAGCTTTTGTATCTGTGTTTTTAAATGAAATGTGCTATACTCTTTCATTCAACATAGGCTTGCATTTTATATACTTCATTAAATGTAGCTATTTGCTATATTTTTGCTTAGAATTGAATGTTTTCTACTTCAATCCTACTTATGATTGTATGAGACATTCATTCTTCTCTACTTTTTCCTCAGGAACGTCTAGCTGAATTTAAGGCCAAAGGTCACGATGTCACATTTGTCCCCATTTCAGACAGAGCATTGATTGCTGTGCAAGGTAAATACATACTATATAGTCTAGTGTGTTAATTAACAAAATTGACTTAGGAAGCCAGCCATTGCATTTTCCGCTTAATTGTTTTCCATTATTTCTGAATAATGGTTGATTGAGAATTTGCTAGACATGCACCAGCAGCTAACACACATTAAGTTAAGGAAATTAGCTATTGGTTTTTAGTCCGGTTAATACTCTAAAAGCCATTTGAAATACCATCTGAGGTCATGTGAGATAACCCTTGTACGTGCTAAACCTCAAGAAGAGACACTGGGATTAGGAGATTCTTGTTGGGTCCAAAAACCTATTAATGTGACCTTCTTAGACTTTCAAGAAAGAAAAACTTAAGAATATGTCAGGAATGTCACAGATCATCTGGCTGATTCAATTGAGGCAGAACCTGCAGCAGAGGTATGGGAATACAACCTAAACATGATATATTAAAATATAAAGTTGTTGGCAAGGGTTGAAATAAGGATTTGTGGACCAGGAACCACTTTCTAAAAAAGTGGCTCCTGGTTCGCGGCAATTTCATTAGGACCAGGAGCTATTTACTCACTACCAGGAGCTAAAAAGGAGAAACAAAATTCAAGTACGGCATGTACGTACGTATCAGTACAGGTGTTGTGCGATATATAAACCATGTGCACCAGTGCTATTGCATGTGCATGCACTCGATTGATCAGTGATTTATCAAATCGCTAGCAGTTACTATATAGAACTAGCATGCAATGTAGTTTCAGGCTTCTGTGCAGCGCATGATAAGGCTGATATTTACAGGAGTATGCAGGCGCTTATTTGCCGACAAAGTAGCGCCCGTGCGTATTGTACTTTCATGTCCAGGGGCGCTATTTTAGTGCTTGCGGGCGTGAATAGCGCCTGGGCGCCCGCTTATTTCAACCCTTGGTTGTTGGTGTTCTATAACATAATGTTTAATACTGTTGATTAAAGATTTGAAAGTGATGACAGATTTGAAACTATTTTGTCTACTTCAATTTGAAAAATGTTTGTAATCCTGACGTAAACAGCATAAATTTATCATGCTAGAATAAGATAGTATTATAGATACCATTAAGTGTAGCATTTTGGTTAAGCCATTGCACTTTGGTACCA
Source organism: Apostichopus parvimensis (assembly GCA_000934455.1). Taxonomy (NCBI): domain Eukaryota; kingdom Metazoa; phylum Echinodermata; class Holothuroidea; order Aspidochirotida; family Stichopodidae; genus Apostichopus; species Apostichopus parvimensis. The sequence continues at coordinate 157,743 of KN883831.1, forward strand.
AACAGTTGCATTCCAAACAAGTTTAAAGCAGTACCACCAGTGTGTTCAGAGGCGATTACAAGCTAACCACGAATTCGGAATTTGCGATCATAGCCAAACAGCAGTTTATGACTTATTGTGTTTTTCTTTGAGTATAATGAAGTCCATAATTTCTCTTAAAAATGTTTCATTGTGTTTGCAGGTCCAGCAGCAGCTAAGATTATCCAGGAGGGTGTTTCCTTTGACATGAGTAAGTTAACTTTCATGAAAACTGCAGAAGCAACAATTTATGGAATTCCAAATTGCAGGATCACCAGATGTGGCTACACAGGAGAAGATGGTGTTGAGGTTAGTAGGGAACTAGTACCACTAGTTAGTACCACTAGTACTAGAGGGAACTAGTATCCACAAATATCCGTATCCTCAAGTATATCTTTCAACATGCTCTGGTTATTTGTTCGTAGGTTAGAAGAGTTTGCATCTCTGGTTTTAACAATGGTATGCCATTGCACTGGCATGTGTAAGTTTGTTTATGTACCATGTGATTGCTTATGTGACAGCTGGCTTGTAAACAACATGCCACCTCAAAAACGACAATCAAAATGTTTGCCATTTCAGTGTAGTAGAACTTTTGGTGGAAGTGTAGTGTCATTTGAGTACCAATATATATGAAAAATGTGTAAACATGATATCTCCATGGGGATTCTTGAACATATCTAATGATTTCCATCCAGATATACACATTGATTAGAACATTGATTCCTTTGCTGTGTTTAGTCCAAGTTAAATGTCATTTAAGGTCAGCAGAGCCCCAAAATGTGAAAAGCAGTCACTCTTGATTTGAAATAATGGAAATAATTATCCTGATATTCTGTTCGTTGTAGATATCTGTTCCGGAATCTGAGGTTGTCTCCTTAGTAAGTCAACTGTTAGATTCAAAGGCTGGTTCTGTTCAACTGGCTGGACTCGCTGCAAGAGACAGCCTCAGACTGGAGGCAGGACTCTGTCTCTATGGAAACGACATTGATGACACCACCACCCCAGTAGAAGCAAATCTGTCCTGGACAGTCGGTTAGTAACTTGAATTGATGTTGGATTTATAGCTGTATTTAATCTCTTATTGAACTTGTAACAATGTGTTGGTACCATACCCAACCATTGAAGGGGAAGGTAAGGTAGATCAAAACATATGGTACTTAAATCTAATCTTTAACAGAACAGAAACATTAAAGTTAGGCAAATATTCAACATGCAAAACATCTATGTATGAGCATACACAAAGTTGCAATTTACACAAAATTGACACAAATATACAAGTTTTTGATTTTAGGTATAATTAATGTACATATATATCATAAGGACTGAACAAAGACATGTGACTTTTTTGACAGATTTCAATCCCATTATTTGTTTTCTTATTCAGCCAAACGACGAAGAAAGTTAGCTGACTTTCCTGGGGCATCTCATGTTTTGACTCATTTGAAGGAGAAACCCACCAGGAGAAGAGTGGGCTTAATATCCACGGGAGCACCGGCTAGACGTAAGCATATCTTCTTACTTTTGTCAAGAGAATGAGGTTTCATCTACTTTTAGTTCAAGCAATGAAGTCCATCAGAATTTGTTACCTTGACAAGAAAACCGTAGCTTTCCTCAATTCTAAGCTCATCATTGTATGTGATGACAACATATTTGTCTTGACCAAATTTCTGTTTTAGTGGGGACTACCTTCAAACTATTAAAACTTCTTTTTTAGGTTACTTACCTTAGGTAGGCAAGTGACATATGCAGTCAGGTTGGTGTGTGTGGCGCTATGCTTGTCAACAATATCTCGAGAAACAAATGCCTTAAATTTGTGTCTCAAGAAAGGGAATATAACATGAATTACATACATAGTGTATGGGGATATATGCCACATACATAGTGTATGGGGATACATGCCACATACATAGTATGGGGATATATGCCACATACATAGTATGGGGGATATATGCCACATACATAGTATGGGATATGTGCCACAAAGGCTGCACTAGGGTATCATGTTCTTAATTGATGTGAAAGGCCATTGGAGGTCAGCAGAGGTCAAAATGTGCAACCATGTAAACAGGCAGGGGAATTACAGAGAGATCTCATATATGGATGCTTTATATTCAGTACGAGAAGCCCAATGTTTTTTAGTGCAATTCAAAGGTCACTTAGGGTCGATAGAGATCCACATGTGCAAAGCATTGTTAACACAATTATCATAAGCAGGAAATTGAGATGGATTACATAATTAATACATTAATTCCAGTACTTAGTCTATTGTTTGTTGTGGAGAGTAAAGTAGTTTTAAGTCTGGAGCCCAAAAATGTATTAAAAGACAATATTTCAAGCTGAAAAAAATCTGTGCTGGATGCTGTTTATCATAGTTATATGCAGGTTGAAAGTACAGTGCTATTCATGTTATGTATTATGTCACAGCATGAAATCTGTCCATATACAGAGTCCACCTTATGCAAAAAATGTGACTGTCTCTCTTGCATGGTCACTTTTAATGACAATCATAACATTTGCTGTCATGATGGTGAATGTACTTTTATTCTCTGTAACATAATCTTAAGAAGGGAAAGTTCAATGGACCTCACACTTGGTGTGTGCATGACCGATATAGAGTACAAGAAACTCTAGGTACTGTGTTTGATGATGTTGAGAGGTCAAAAGGAGTGCAAATGTGGCCTTCTGCTGTACACAAGATGTTAAGAAGGAAAAGCACAAAGAGGTTGCATAATTGAGACTTGAAATCAAAAGAACAAGTCTTGAGATGTCATCTGGTGATATATTGTATGTTGTATTAATATCCTGTAATAAACACAACAACTTTACAAATGTCATCTTGGATGGACATCTCACTTACTAAATGATACTCCATATCCAAGAACACTTGTAAGTTGTGGAGTTCAAGTACTGTTCAGGGCTGTGAGGGTTCACAGTGTGAAACTTCTGTAAAGACATCCAGAAAGGCAGTTTGGCCATCGATAAGTTATGCGGTTTTACATTCAGGATGATATAGATAGTGCACTACAAGCTGCCTGTGAACATTATAGTATCTGCATTACTCACACAGAGATCATTTCACAACTTAAGAAGAGTTTGAACTGCTAATTGTCTACTTTGAACAGTTCTGAGCAGAAAATGGAATGAGACCACTTTGTAATGTTTTTATACAAACTTTTATGATAATGACTTAACATACTGTACAGTATGATAACAGATAAATGCATTGCTTCAAGGACTTCACATCAAAAGATTGCATTCCTGCAGATGTTATCAGTTAGAATCAGCATTGTTAACAATCTGTTTGTAAGCATCTTTGGTACAATGATTATAATACTAGATTATATAACTTTGTCATTAGAAACTTACCATATATATGTGTGTATCATTCTGATCTCATGTTTCCTATTAAGTTTTCTGTACTGCACATAATTTGTAGTAAGTCATTCATGGACAGACCTGGAACATAAGGCTAACATGATATCTTTTATATTCTACATTCCTTTGAATAAAGAAAATGTATAAAAATAATGAGAGAGGTGAGTGAGCAGAAGAGATCTTGTGGTAGCCTGAAATAGGCTCAGTGTATGTTGGGTAAAAGGAACAAAAAGTCCTGTAAAAAGCAACTGAGAAGGGGAAAGGTATTAGAGCAGAGTAAAGAAGGGCTTCCAATACTTTTAGGAGTGAGATAAGCCTCCTTGCCAGTATAATACAGGGTTCTAAAATGAGTCATCATTGCAGCTGACTTAACAGTACTGGTTGCATCATTTGCTCTTTATGTCAGTAATGTTACTAGAGAAAAAAGTTTGCATCCCAGGGACGCAAGCCCCCCCAGAAAGCTTGTGTCTGATTGAACACCAGTTATTGTACGAATAATTTATTTATTGTACGACCTACATTCACTAGTGTAGTTGTAAAGATGCGATCATATAACTGCCTACACTTTGTGAATGTTCTACACAATATATAGAGCATATAGCCCAGTGCCTTAGCTTCGCTGTTTTACAGGGGCGGCCTGGCCCGCCCCTATTTTCCCCCTGGCCCACTCTGCTCTTTCAACAAATTTTACCCCAGCCCCTCTTTCATCCACCCTACTCGTCAACTCTGTAGCAGCTCCATGCTTTGATCTTGCAACAACTGACTCTTCAAAAATCCCTGTACCTATAGTGTGCATATCTCTGGCTAAATTCTACACAGTTCACTACTGCATGTACATATGCCTGTTTGAACTTTGGGTGTTTCAACTACAGATGCATAAATCCTCAAAACTTGATCCAACATTTTACCCTGGGTTCCTTGCAGTGTTTGTAAGCAACCATCTCCACGGAAATTACAGTAGGCCTATGTAAATAACTTTTTATGCAATGTGGATTAAAAAATAATCGAACTTCAGTGTCTACTTTTGACGATTTACAAATTACACAAATGTTGCACCAAAATGTTCCTCCTCTTTGGCTCCTCTAAGCAGATGATTGTCTGTATATTTCATCTGACCACATCCTTCCTTGTCCATTAATTCTCAGCTGGCAGTGAGGTCATGGATGAGGCAGGCGTCACTATTGGAGAAGTCACCAGTGGAGGTCCGTCACCGATCCTAAAGAAGAATGTAATGATGGCCTACCTTCCTGTGAAAGCATCTAAACCTGGCAGTGAGGTTACTGTCAAGGTCAGGAATAAGGCCTATCCCTCAAAAGTAGTGAAAATGCCATTTGTTCCAACCAACTATTATAATCCAAAGTAAAGCATTGCAAAGTTTGATTCATTCCTGCCTTGATACCAGCTAAGTCTGAGTGAGATGTTAACATACGTAAAACAAAACTGCCTCAGCATCCCATTTAGTCTGGTCTGATTTACATATCATATCAATCACATATTTTTCATCAAAAAGTATATTCACAGTATAAAGGCTGATGCCATGCTCCCAACTTTATATACAGATCAATGAGTCAGATCCATAGATATAGCACAATAGGGAAACATCAAAGCTGGCCATGCTCCCAACTATGTACAGCTAAATGAGTCAGATCCATAGATTTAGCACAATAGGAAACATCAAAGCTGGCCATGCTCCCAACTATGTACAGCTAAATGAGTCAGATCCATAGATATAACACAATAGGAAACATCAAAGCTGGCCATGGTCCCAACTATAAACAGATCAATGAGTCAGATCCATAGATATAACACAATAGGGAAACATCAAAGCTGGCCATGGTTCCAACTATGTACAGATCAATGAGTCAGATCCATATGCCCATAGAATAAATGGCAGCTCAAAAATTGAAGGAACCGTCAGGCCTACCAGTTGTGTTAAGGTACTGGAACCTGTTCAGTTTCCTTCTGGGGTGGTTTGTGAGACAGTCGGCTGCACCTTTGGCCGTTCCTGGTTTATATATGACCCTGAAGTCTAAGAGTGCCTATGCTGCCATCCATCGCTGGGTCACAGCATCCTATTCGGTACTGTCAAGGTGTGCTATGGGGTTGTTATCCTTGAATACCGTGAACTTATTTCCAAGCAAGTAGTAACAGAATTTTGCCATCACTGCCCATTTGAGCCTGAGCATCTCCATTTTCATGCTTGAGTATCTCTCCATGTTCCTCTCGGCACCCCTGAGCGTTCAGCTGGCATACGAGATAACTTTCCGCATACATTCTGATGTTGAAATAACACAGCCCATAATCCTTAGTTACTGGCATCTATTTCCAATTCAAAAGGCTTGGAGAAATCAGAATATCAGTTATTTGCAATTCATTTCAAAGGCTACTTGGTGTTCAGTGGTCCATACCAATCTTCAAGTGGAACTTTTCTTGCTTCCCTGGTCATGGGAAGTGGTTGCTACTAGGGTATGTAAGGGTCTAGCAATCTTCGAGAACCCTGGCAGGAACCTGCGATAAAGTGAACAGAAGCCTAGAAATGACCTTAGTTCCTTTACACTATAGGGGACTGGCCATGTCTTCTATTTTATCTTGCTGTGGCATCACTCCTTCCCTCATCAAAGAGCTGCCTTCGCTTCCTCAATAAAGTTAAGCACATCTTGATCTTCTTCCCCTGAGAAAGATCATAACTTCTTCTCCTTGGGCAGGAGGTAGACTAATCCAGGGCGTTCGAAACTATCTTCTGTCACCTCCGCCAGTTCCTTCATCCAGGCGTTGACGCATCTCGTTCAAGTCTGCCATCCTCAACTACCCCTCATACCTTGAAATTCTTAACTCCTTCTGTCATCTGTGTTTTACCCCACTCATACTACCAAAATGTAAAGCCTGGAGTGGTTAGGGTACTGTTGGGTGATGCCATGGGTGGAGATTGTGTAAAAAAAATAACAGCTAATTGGTTGGTTGAAAGAAATTGGAAGGCTCCTTTAGCACTAGTCACGTTTGCATATTTACATGAGGTACCTTGCTAATAGATTGAGCTGGTTATTTCAACATGAGAATGCTCCTTTCAGTTGGCTAAGTGAGCTAAAATTAACCTGGCCACAGGACAGTAACAATCAAGGCGTTGATCCTCAGACACAACGGTGACTGGAAATTCAAAGTTGACAGTCATGCTACACTTGAATAGGTGCTGTGAAATTTATATTCTTTATTAATCAATGTAATTAAAAGTAGACCAAAATATTAATAAATTATTAGTGCTCAGGAATTGCCCTTAGTTTTCTTTACCAGAATTCTGACAAACTTAACAATCCAATGTAAGTTAATTACTGAGTGAAAATCATGTAAATAGAATTACTCCTAGCTATGTTTACATGCAGTGTGAATAATTTAAGAAATTAAAGACATTTACTGGTTTAAATAAAAAATAAAAAACTGTACTCTAGTTGTTATGAAACCTAAACAACTGCACTCTTCACTGGGAAGTGGTTATCAACTACCATATATCAGATTATGCCTAGAAACAAACAAATAGTTTTTAAAGCACCCTTGATATTTAAGTGACTTGTAATTCATTCAAAAACATTAAGCAGTTGCTACAATTCTCATCAAATAAAAGTTTATCAAAAGTCAAATCAAGCCTAAATTAATAAATGACTGATGTTTCTTCGAAATCATATCTATTATTACTGCAAAACATCTTGTAAAATCTATTGAGCTGATTATTTTTTCTCCTGAAACAGTTCAAGTAGGATAACTTTGATATGTGGATAAGTCATGACTGCTCTGTTCTTGCACTGTTTTGTTGCAGACTAAGAACGGAACTTTCCTTAAATATTGTTTGAATTGACAATATGATGGTAAGTTTCTTCCAAAGAAGTTTGGTGATGGGAGGGAAATCTTTTCTGTTTGTGTAGCATTTAGTTTTACAATGTGTTCATTTGATAGTTTATTCCCAAAGAAGTTTGGTTATTGGGAGTTCTTTTCTGTTTGTGTTGCATTTAGTTATAAAATGTGTTCTGATTTGAGAGTTTATTGACTTTTTAGTTCTCAGTGCATTGTTGCATCTATTTACACTTTCCAATAATCCATGACAATGCAGTCTCATCCTCTTGAATGAAATTAGTACCTTCATTGATGGAACAGTATTTGAAACTGTATAACAAATGGACGTGTACTTTGTTACAAAGCTGTGAGCTACTAAGGCAGTCAATGTAATAGCAAGTTGCCCTGTATGTTCTCATCACACATCAGCAACTCCACAGAGAATCAGAAGGACTCCCTCTAAACATACATTATCATTAGTGAATCTGCACTGAGCCTCTGCAGAGCTGAGATGAAAGTCTTGTTTTGTACAGTGAGGTATATCCATGTGTTGTATGTGACGGCATGTATGTTCACAAGGGCTACTTCACAATAATACTGTTTCTTCACTATGAATTGTCTATCATAGGTTGCATTATATTGCTACTTAAGTATCTGATTTATTCTGCTGTATTTCTTCAAACAACCCTTTTTCATTGTTTTTTTTTTCAATTGTTACTTCTGCTGGGCTTTTTAAACCTTTTAGATTCCATCGTTTTGATTCAATTATGATTTTCTTCTGTTTTGTTTTCCTTTAAATCTGTTGGATTCCATTCTTTTTGTCTTGACTTACATCAATTGACATGCAAAGTGAATATTTGGACAGAAGTAATGTTTGAATAGGACTATACCAGAGGCTTGTAGTAATTTGTTCAAATATATTTTAACGTTAGTTGATCAAAAGTGAGATTAAGCTTTACTGTAAGACGCGAGTAAC
>KN883832.1:68101-81495 GCA_000934455.1 Apostichopus parvimensis
CTCTCAGCTGTGTGGAAACATTGACGATTTACAGGAGATATACGCAGGTACGCATATATGAGGATTAGCTATTTCAAAGTTATAGCATGTGTGGTCGTTTTGTAAAGTGTAGCTTAATCACGTTTAGACATGTTGGAGCAATTATATCATAATTCCTTTTCCTCCATTTGAATCCAGATACTTTTGAATATAAATCGTTTACTTTTAAGGTGGAAGTGGTGTCAATTTTGAAGATTTTATAGATTGCTATATTATATACCAGTAGATATAATGCCTTTTTTATATTTTTTCTCCAAGTTAAGTCCATATCAGCCTTTCTCTTTCAGAGGAGAGGATGGAGTACTTTCTTTGTATAATTTGTATAATGTTACTTTCATTACACCATCTGTAAAAATGTTAGGTCTATCCTGTCAGTACTCTTCATGTTTTAAGTGTTGTTCCTTCTTACTCTTCTTTACTTCCTTGGCTACTGTAGACACCGTGGCAGATTTTGATTACTTCACCACCGTACAAGACATACCGCAACAGACGCAGAATATGATTGCATTCACGTACCAGGATACGCCTTACTTGGCAGTGGCCGTGTACGCCCAGGATCACATCTATACCTGTGTAGAGAGCTACATCTATAGCTGGGATGAACTGCTCGGAGAATTTGTGATAACAGGTGAGAAGGAGATGGCCGACTTCTCTTGTTTATCTTCTTTAATTTTGTGGTGCATGGTGTGAGGTCTCACAACATTGGTACATTTGTATAAATGACATATCATATATCATTATATAAAGTGTTGTTATCATCCAAGCAGATCAGTTCAAGTTTGACACACCAGAGAAGACAGCTCAGTTTTATCAAGCTGAAACTTGTAGTTTTAAATACTAAGAAAATTAGACTGTTACAAACCTAGTTGCTTCTTTTTTTTCATAGAAAACACATTAGCAGCAGAGCCAAGACAAGTTGCATTATAAATAAAACTTTGTACACATTTTTGACAAGAGTCTGCATCTGGTTATTTTCCATCTTAAAGAAATATTTGTTTTGAATAAAACAACAAGTTGCAATGATCTGCTTCTTTAGGGGGTTAGTTGGCGGAGGGGGGAGGGAGGAGGGAGGAAGAGAGTAAGTTTAAGAATTAAATATGTATATATTTTTTAAATTGGAATTTTATCTCTATTGCTAATATATATTGACACATATCTATTAAAACTAATGTGTTGTTCCTGTTTTTGTTACGCATTTGTTATAGATTCTGTTCTCACAAATGGTGCCATGAAATTTGCAGCCTTCCAGATAGAGCAATGGCAGTTTCTTGCAGTCGCTAATGCTGGAATAATTCCATGTGCTGGTGGTAAGAGACATAACTTTATAAAAACCGAATTAGAACATTAAAAACAATGAGAACAACAAGAATAGGCATTTTCTATAGATATGATCATAGAGCAACTGGGTAAAATATCTATTCATATTTATTCATTTGAAGAAAAGAAAAAAGAATAACAAAGATGCAGAACTAATGTATAAGGACAAGAAGTAGAGACGCAATTGCGAGAGTATTCAAGACCTCTGGCAACAATTTTATTTATAACATGAATACAAATTGTTCAAATTTTGTGTTAAAACAATTTTTAGGTTGTGACGTGAATTGTATTTCTAGTTAATATGTATTCTATCTGATGCAATAACTTTTAATTAAAGTTATCGATTGTTAATTTCATGGGGTCTATTTTCTTAATACAATTAGTTAAAAACATGACAAATCTGCTGTAATTATCTACAAGCGACAAGTCTTCAACCCCCAAAAGTGCTCTACAAAGTTTGAACACTCATGAATTTTATCCTCTTTATCGATACTTCCGTCTCACAGATGATGCAGTGTTCAGTTCGCTCTTCATCTTCAATACTAGTCTGGTTCCCTACCAAACCTTTGAGATCACTGCAGTCGACGTGGAGGCTTTCTCTGTTCATAACAGAACTTATCTGGTCTTTGCCGGGGAGGACGACAGTTTGCAGGTTTATGTTCACAGTCTCCAATCCAGACAGTTTCTGCCATTCCAGACAATTTCTACAGACAGCAGTAAGCATGAATCCTCCCAATTTACTGCTCTTTTCTTCTCTTGTCAGAATCACTAAGTTTTTGTAACGTTGCCATCTCGTATGACTTTGCACCTCGGTTGTTACTTCACTTGGCTCGAAAAGCTATCTGGACAGGACTTTGACGTTGATAGCGAATCCAATACCAAATATACTGATTGGTTCATTAATCTGTAAGTGTGTTTGCTGCCCTCATCAAGAAAATTCTCTTGTAACACCTCTCTCTTCTGCGAGCATCCTGTTATCAGTAAAACCATCTGTTTTACGTCTGGAATATTTGAAGATATAATAAGGAAGAGGAATTAAGGAGGATTTAACTCACTCAGATTCAGATCATGACCCCATGAACTTAATTTTGTAATTCATTAAATTTGTAGGGAAAAAATCAGCTGTTGGATACACAAATCTCCTTAATAATGCAGTTAATTAGTTTTATTATTGATATATATTCCTATTATAACAGTGGTTGTTGTAAATCATAAGGTCATTATGTAGGAAGCTAGAACAATGCAAATAGTATATCGCATTGAGGGTCAGCAGAATATACTTCTTCAACAGAGGGCTACGATACTGAACAGAAATTAAAAATTAAAAAAACTTATCAAGTTCAATGTTTGGATATTTGTAGAGTTTGCATGTAATATCCTTTAAAGCAGATTACTCTCTGAAGTTTGTTGATGCCAAAAACTTTAACAATTGTTTTTACTGCAATCGCAAAGTTGATTTGGAGGCTTAATGGTTCCCCTGGTGCTTTGGGGCCCTCAGACACTGCCCGCTTTCTCCCACCAGTCGGTTCTCCCCCCCCCCCCCTGATGAGATGCGTATCATGCAAAGTCACGTTCAACAGTGTTAAATCGAAACAAATCACAAGAAAGTGAATAAAATGATGAAATAAAGTGCATTATATGAACGGAGGTCACATGCAACAGTGTTAAGGCAGAAAGATGAAAATATCAATAAGCTGATGCAAAATACAATTGTTGAATCACTCCCATACACAGTGGCCATGGTAACAGTCACTATGGCGATAGACATGCTTATATGCAAGATGTTGATCACACCTGTCAGATTATCGATTTGATTTTTATGTTTTCATCAATACAAGAAATCTGCATCAATATCCAACTTTTGTTACCATGGTAACAGGTTGTTTACTTCTTTTAGGTGACTATAAGATGTCTGTGATTGTCTAGATTTAGACTTTTAGGTGCCATACGTTAATCATGATAAACGGTTGTTCATTTTAAAAATCTTTAATATTATTTCTTGTTTAAGGAAAATCATCTTTGAGTATTTTTCTGATAATTTATTGTAAGACCTAACCAATAATCAGGAAGTGGTTTTTTTTATTGGTTATCTGAAAGGTTTACCAATTAGCAACTGGAGTGTTATCTGGAAGTGATTTCAATATTGCTTTTTTTTTTCTTTCTTTTCCTTGGGGGTGAGGGAGAACAGAATATTGTGTTGGCCTTACGACATTCTGCTCTTTTATGTGTGTTTTGAGGCTAAGCTTGGGAATGATACGACTACCATTTAGCAAAGTTAAACCAAGCAGTTTAAATAAACAGAATAACGTTTTTAACTGTGAGATATAGAGGGCATAAACATTCAAATTTGTTTAGATAAATGTCTCCAACTTTTTTCTCAGAGTTTGAAAGAAAATGTCTTTAACCATTGATGATCCTCTCAATGAGAGAGTAATTATGATGTTTTCCGACCATCTTCATATACAAAGAGTTTTAATATCAGTAGATAATCTAAAGTCATAAAAATGAGAATGAGAATTAGTTAACCAGATTTGAAGATTTCTTTGAATGAACGATATTAAATGTTATGATATTGAAATCCATCGACTCAATAACAAATAACTTGTTTTGGTTAGATTATTGCATATTAATCTCTTTACAATATCTTTGTTGTTGTTTCTCTTTGACTATTCCCATAGGTGCACTGGCTGTGGAGTTTTTAAATGTCGGAGACAAGAACCTGTTGATCGTCGCAGAGAGTGCATCGGAGATTGCAAACATTTATGTCATCGAAGAAGTAAGTAATGGGAATAGGAAGGAAAGTGAGTATTAATGTATATATTAGAGGAAATGAAAAATTAAAACATTGGTGTGGTTTTACATCTCGGCTGTTAGATTTAAGGAAAAAATTAATATTTAGAAGGGATTGTTTAACGTTTCCTTGGATTCTCCTCTGTATTTACGAAGCTTAAAAATTTTTTTTTTTTTTTAATGGCAATAAGTGGAATTTATAAATCCTGAATTTGAACAAATAACTATTATGCCTTGGTGTCTTAAGGGCTGGCATTATCAGATTGTGTAGCATTCCAGGCATAAACGAACATAGGTTAGCCGACTTTTTTAACGTTTGTTACGTATAACGAATTTCGCTCCGAAGAAGATCCTGCAAGGAATCTATACGGCAGGCCCTCTAACATATACACATACACCTAGTACACAGGCTATTTGCAGGAATAAGATAAGAAGTTTAACAGTTTTTTTTTTGTCTCTTAATTTTATTTGAAACAAAACCAGAAATCGGGATATAACGTTGGTGAGCTCAAACAATTGTAAACACATTTTTAACAAACACATTGTAGCAAACTTTTAACGCAATATTACAATCTTAAACTTTAAAACAATAATAGATATAAAAAACATGACCCACTTCAGGCATGAGTCAATGTGTTTTAGCCAAACATTTAACACAGTTTTAGATCTGTAACTTGAAAACGGATAACAGATATATAAAGATGACCCTGCTTCAGTTGCAGATCCAGAGTGGGGGGGTGGGTATGTACCCCTCCATCACCTTATTTATAGCCTAAATATGCCTCAGAATACACCATGTCACATCTAAACTTGAAATGTTTGCTTCCTACATGGGAGTCAATGACCCCAGGCCACACCCCATCCTCCTTAAAACCCTGACTCCACCCCTACCCTCTGAGTTGCTTTCTTTCGTTGGACTATGACATTTCAATGTCTAGCCCTTTTACTATTTGGTTCTTGAGAAGTGGTCCTTGCCTAATAAGTATCATTCACGATATGATTGTCTCATGTCTATATAATACTGCAGAAACCTCCAGGGCCTTCCCAAATCTATTAATAAATTATGAAGGTCCTCTTGGCAAAGTCTATCTCGGACATGTCTGCCAACCGTGTTTATTTATAAACAACATTCAAAGCCCAATCAATTGATTCCCATAAAACATTTCTTGCTTTTTTTTTTTTTTTTAATTTCTTTCTGATAGTTCAGGTGAATAATAAAACCTTTGTGTCAGTGCAGTGCTTGTTTATAATTAATATTGTGAAAAACAATTGGTGTAAATATTCTGCATCTCTTTATGTGGTCTTTATAAAGTCTGTAAAGGCATCTAGATAATTTGAAACTGAATTAACTACTCATGGAGCAGTAGCTAACACTTGAACAAGTATTAAAGGTATCTTGAAAAGTCTGGCCCAACGTTTTAAGTTACAGGAAAAACAAGGAACACATAGGTCTTGGGTTGTACAATGTCAGCTAGTCTTGCAAGGAACTGTTATCATATTTAAACAAGAAAGGGGGGAAAAAAAACATTATTCATGTTTTTTGAGACAATTTAAAATTTCTTCCTTTTGCTGGAAATATAGTATCTTTGTACTTCGTTGATATATGCTCTGCGCTGTGGCCGAGTGGATAAAGGTGGTGGCACATTTGAAGCAATGAGGCATAGCAATCGGTAAGGTTTTGGGATTCAATCCCCGGCTGGGTCATAGTAAGGGGTCATCCAAGAGCAATTTATGGGTTTCTGATCTGAAATGACTTTCTAAATGGAAAAGATTCCAAATTTGAGTAAATATACAATTTGGAAGCAACCTGACATAAACATTGTAATCCATAAGCCCTTGTGGGCTGCTCCCACATTGTGTAAGTATCGTAAAAATTAACTGCCTGATTATTAGATTATATGCCTTCTCTGGGCATGGTTCAACAGTTTTCATGGATCAATCAATTGGAAAAAAAGAAAATTTTTAGTTATTGATTTTTTTTTATCACTGACTAATAGTCATAAAATATTTTCCAAAAATGCAAACAGCAGTTACTGTAAATTTTAATTGTACTGTCCAGTTGGAAAAAAAAATGTATTCAGAGACAAATCTCTCACTTTATTTGATACCAATATGAGATTAGCAAAAATACCAAAACTTTTAATATATATGGTTCAATATTTGAATTAACAGTAATGTTGTAAACAAGAAACACACAGTACTTGACATTTGCAATTAGAGTAACCACCAAATTTTGAAACCTGAACAGCACTAAGACATGACATTTTAAGACCTTTATTACCTCCGAAAATTTTCCTCAGAATGCTTGAGTTTTGTTGAATTTAATCAATGTATTGTTAATTTCCATTCTGATTCTTTTCAGGGGGGTAACTTTACCCTCTACCAGACATTGAGCAGTAGGTATGCCTATGACATCACCGGTTACTCCATCGATGGTGAGGCAGCGGTTATCTTTGCCGGTTACTCCACCATGAAGTACGGTTCGGGTCTTACTGGTAGTACGGAGTCGTTGGTAGGTCAATTTTCCAGGCTTGCTGTATTTGAAAATAGACTTCATGATACATAAACACAATGTATAAACAAAATATATATTATTCTTAGTTTGGTCCATTCACAGCTGGGCTTCACTAACTTAAGAATATTCCGAGGGCTACTCCCTAGGCATGTCATCAACAAAGGGGCCAGTAACATTTACAGGAATAATGAACAATGTATTTTCCATTTTCATAACACTTTCTTATTGAACAAAGAGGTCCTGGTGACATTATTGTGCTTGACATGTAATTGCTCCTGCATACCCCACCCACCTTTGCAAAACGAATATTTTAGCATTTACAGCAAGATCCCTTTTTTTTTTATAAATTAGTGGTAATTTGTAATTTTCTGACATATTTGTAGTCTATTACTGTATTCATTTTTTTTTTTCAAAATCTCATTCAACCAATAGGGACAGAGAACCACGTATGGAAACAAGATTGAACCTTATCATTATATAGCTTTAAGTAGATTATTGATCCAGTGAATTATTGATATGCTTTTACAATAAAATTGAAAGTTCTTGCATTTTTCTGGAGATATTTTGGACCAATAAAGAAAACCTGATCTCTCTGTACCTTCCCTCGTCGTTACTTTCAGGTTTACATATGGTCCGAAGATTCTGACATGTTTGTCACGGCCGGTTTTGTCATACCCTTCGAAAAGGCCTGCGATGTAGGATTTATAACCTTGGGCTTTCATTCCTACATCATCTTAGTGGAACAATACGTTAAGGTGGAATTATTCAGATATGAAGGTTGGTGAATAATAATATTCTGAACTTTTTTCTCTCAAGATGTTTGATACAAGATGCTGGTTGTGGGACAAAGAGATGTGTTTGAGATGTGTACTGTGTATGTTGTGAATTTAAAGGTCATCGCTACAAGTCTATCTTTAAATAGGTTTTATTCTGATGCTAGTATCAAACCAATTTGATATGTTAAATGCAGTATTAAACCACCAATTTATTTACCTGTGAGTCTGTCACGATATGTAGTGAGATTACTGTTATCATTATTATCGCAATTTACTAAAAAGCCCTCCTCGTGTTATTATTTGGTCGCTTGGATATTGAATCAATCAATTTTTTTCTTCTTTCCTTTAAATCTGTCTTCTATTGTACTTGAGGCCAAAGCAAAATTGCATTTGAGGTTCTTTCTTTAAAGCCTTCAGTAGTCATTGCCTTAATTAATTTTAAGCTAGTGTAGAGGTAACCTTGGTTCTTTTGTGATGCGAAAATCATCCAAGTTCTTTTTTTACTTGATGTCAGCGACTTTTGTTACCATAGCGACAGCGTCGTTCCTATGGTTACATATATATACATTATATTATTTCATCTGCCGGAGAAGTAACATGTAACTAAAAATTGACCCGGAAAATGGTAAAAGAGATTAAAAAGAAAAAGGAAATATTTAATTGGAAAGGGATATAAAATAAAGCCATATTTATTTACTGGATTTTGACAGTTTAAATGCACTGTAACATTTTTTATGCTATTTTAGAGTCCCGTTGCAACTTCCTTAATTTCTAGAAACCTTCGACCTTTGTGCTTAAATAAACTTTTCTGAAAATGCAAAAGCCTTACTAAACACTTGTTGGTAGTTTGAAATTTCAATGGACTATTTTGTTTATTATAATTAATAATTTGCTATTGTCTTGTTTTTTTCCTTTTTTTCCCCCTTTTTTTTTATTTTTTTATGTCCATTAATTGTAGCATGAATGGAATTGTTTCCATTTTAGATGGTGTTTCTTGAAGACCTTCCTAGGATCATAAAACTGGCCGTCTTTTATACATTCGCCCACAAAAAATACAAATAACAAACCAATAATGTCGTTTTTTGTAGATGCTTGACTTCCTCGTTTAAGTCAGACTCCCTTTGAAGAAGACTCTCCATGAATCATGATATCTGGGCCTCTTTTATATATAAACCCAAGATATTTTCTTTGTTTTTTTTTTTTGGAGGACACTTCTTACTTCCTGTCTTGATGTAAATATGTTTTGAATTTTGTTATCAGGCAGCGGACACTTTGTGAGTGCCATCAGCCTGCCCATTCCGGGCATCAGATCAGTCGAAGGATTTACCATCAACGACGATGTTTATCTGGCCTTAGCTATCTCTCCCTTAATGGACAGTAATCCTTCAAAAATTATGAAAGCGGTTCTTCAGGGTAAGACAAAATAAAAAAACATCACATCATGCCTTGTTATCATCATCATCATCATGAAAGTAAAGGTGTATGTATTCTTAGTTACATATGCAGCATCTGAAATAATGTTAAAAAAAATAATCATGTTAAAAAAATTATGAAAGCGGTCCTTCAGGGTAAGACAAAATAAAAAAACACCACATTATGCCTTGTTATCATCATCATCATCATCATCATCATGAAAGTTAATGTGTATGTATTCTTAGTTACATATGAAGCATCTGAAATAATATTGAAACATCTTCAGAGATATATATATATTAGATTGTGATCAATATTAAAGCTATATTTTGTTGTATATTCCTTTTGTCATATTTTCAAATATCCACTACATGTATCGCTGAATTTTTTAAATTTTTGCACATTTCAGTCACGATCCTTGCCCATTTCATCATATTTTCTAGATATCTGACGGAGGCCTTATCTTCCTCTTCCTCTTCCTCTCCATCTCTTTCTCTGTCCGCAGGTCACGTCTACGAGACAGTTACCAATCTCTGCGACTTCCAGTTTGGAGAAATGGCCTCCCATACCTATGATGACCTTTGCTATTAGAGAAAATTAGTCGCCGACGATTCCAAAGAAAATGTCTAATCTATTAAAGGTAGTGACAACTGTAAGTTGTCCTTGTAATTGCTTGTTTTGCAAGGTAACTACAAATTGTTATATTCAATTTTGTTTTACCACTCTAAGTGGTTTTAAAATAATTAGCATACAAATGGCAATTCAAGTAATCACTTGTCAAATACTTTTGGACCTTTTATATTTAATTTTATCCTTGATCAAAAGTGAGATCAATTGAAAACGAGAGATTACTCGATACAATGTGGCAACTTATGCTGTTTTTCGTCAAACGATTATTATTTAGAAAACCTTAGGAGAAAATTTATAAAAAGACTAACTTAGTTATGATAGTAATTCGGCTTTTTATTAAAAATTAAAAATTTCGAAAAATTGCAGAAATTATTTTTTTGGTTTATAACCTGATTCATGGCTGCTCGATGTGAATCTGTACGATTTGACAGGAGACAATTTTCCGGTTAAATATTCTGCCGGAGTGTTCAAAAACTTATTTCAAAGAGAAGACTCGAGGAATATCAAAATGATTATAAAAATTGTACTAAAACTATTTTACGAAACAATAAATTTACACATCATCATCTCTTATATTCCTTTCCATAGGATGACCAAAACTCTATATATATTTCATAAATGCTGGTTCCTTCATAAATTATCTCATCTGAAAAACAATAGCACTTGATATTGCCACAGTTTGTTTTTGTACCCAGAATGCATTGTAACCATTAATTAACAAAAATTAACTTTTTCGATGGTGAATCTTTTCTGCATATTGAAATACCGAGAATTCTCCAGTAACGTTGTTAAAATCTGTATTTTGTAAATGAAAGTATGCTAATCACATAAAATATTCTTCTTCCTAGGAAAAAAAAGCACTTCTTTCATAAATGATCCAATCTTCATATGATAGGCAGCTTTAATCAATTGCCATATTTTTTTTGTCTTTTTTGTACCCAAATGTATTGTACCATAAATTTACAAAAATAAAATTTAATGATGTTAAACATTTTCTAGATATTAAAATGCTGAGAATGGTCCAATTTGATACTTAAATATGTATTTTGTCAAACAATAATCGGCAGTCTCCCCATCTTCTCAAATATATTCTTATATTCATAAATGAATATCATTTTTTCAGGTGGTGATTTATAGCTTAATTTCCGTCTCTTCTTAACGCAACTTTAAAGTAACCAGATTTTTCTGGATGCAATAATGAAGTTTTGGTGTAATTACACTCTCTACATATTGATTGCTCAGATATGATATTCTGATTAAATATTTGTATTGTATTTTGTGTAACAATATTATGTCCTCATCTTCTTGAAAACATCCTCTTTAGGAGAAAAATGTTCTTCATAAAATGATTCCATTTTTCTCCTGGTAGGTTGTTTGGTAATTGCCACAATATATTTTGTGACAAACATATGTACACACGCACATACATCACTCACCCATGCATACATACATACGCACAGACACACATACAAACACACACGCACATACACACAAACACACATACACCCACCCATACATACATAGTTACTGCTCTACATTTCTGGTATATAATGAATCATGAAAATACTCTTATTAAAATAGTTGAGTTGAAAGGTCATCATTATAGACTACAGATATGCAAGAAAGTCAGGAAATGGTCACCCATTTTCATCAAACATCTGCACGTAACTGACTGCTGACCACAAAGCATCTACCCTCTGTGAGATCATTAATTAGTATAATTTAACACTCGCCAATGTGTCAGAATAATTTGGAGGGGGTTGGGGAAGGGGAGTATTTGGGACAGGATAGCACCTTCAGGAGGGTAAATTCTAACACCCTGAAATGAAGAGGTTATACTGATGACCTGGTTTGTGATGCAATAATTATGTCCTCATCTTTCAATATATTCAAGATAATGAGAAATGTATATTTCATATAAAGTCATTTCCCACCTTCATAATGATAGGCTGCTTTTTTACCTTCATTTAAGTGCTGCATTTCTCTATTCAAATACAACCAAAGTACCATATATCATACTAACTTCCATATTTTGATAAATAAAATAGGAACGTCCTAAACTAATTTAGGTAAACTAATTTTGTCGTAATAATTTGTGATTATACAGATAAGGTTCAAATGACATAAATGTATTTAGTTGGAGTACAAGGTTTAACCTACACAACTATTATTAGTGCCATTACTTTTCCAGCTGAACTTAATGAATCAATTTACTCTGATGATGCAGTTTTGTTTTAAGAAGAATGGAAAACCATCAAAATAACCAAGATGACTCTGACCAGACCTCTTTCTTGCCACCTTGCCCGCCCCCCCCCCCTATCAGTACCTCACTCCATCCAGCCCCCTACAGAATAAACTTAAATTGTCACAATGTTCCTCACTAGGATTGTTTTCAAATTTCTACTGAATAGCTCTAATTGAATTAACAATTACGATTTTCTATTTTGTATCATAATTAATCTTCTATTGGTCAGAGAGAATATTGTTTCTAAAATGGTTCTCATTAATCAATAATATACACAAGTCAAGCAAGTAATGCTATATTTTTTTAACCTGAAGATTTTGCTAACATTGTGAAGGAATGCAGTTAAATATTTGCCATTTCCTACAATTGGGAATTAATAGAAAAATTGTCATAATTTTTGTTGTGAGGTGTATGGAATCGAAGTATTGACATTCAACTGTTATATCAGTAGCCTGGTATATCCTTATGTGCTAAATGAGCGGGTTTTTTTTCATGTTTTGCGTGACTGTATCAGTTTACAGAGTAGTTAATTAATGACTGCATTCAATTTCTTTGTGGTGTGGTAAGAAATGTAAGCTCAGCTTGAAGCATTTCTATAAAACGTTGACCTGTTCAATAAATCAAGATGTGCGTCAAACGTATTCTCCAAATGTTTGTAATGTATTTTTTGCATTGATTCAGATACTGACATGCGTACATTGGCGGCGCTACAGGGAGGGGGCAGTAGGGGAAGTTTTTATCCCCAGATTTCCAATTGCCCTACCCCCCCCCCACCCAACCACATCTGTTAATTATCCTAAATATATAGAAATAGGCTAATCGTTTGTATTAGAAACAGCTTGCAATGCATTCATGTGAAAATTTGTTAATTGGTAGTACCACTTTGCGTCTAAGTCACTTGTAGAAAATTTTCGAAGGGAGGGGAACCCCCCCCCCTTAGACCACTCCCCTATATCAGTTATGTTTTACCCCTCCCCCCACCAAAAAAAAAGAGTATATATATATATATGCCTAGTTTCCCCCCCCCCCCCATATTCCCTTGGCTGATGCCGCCACTGCTTGCTTAGTTCATTGTTGAAATGAGAATCACATGGTCACTGAATATGCATGATCCAGAAGGTACGTATAGTCTCAAACTATCTAAAATGCAATTTCTTTGCGCGCACCGGATTGCTTCACAAAATATGAAACCAGACGTCATCTCCACGGACAAATGATAACAATCCTATATCTGTAGCTTGTACATCTTTCATATGCAAATTAGACAAGTCTTACACATACTGATTTGCTGAGGGGTCAAACCACAAATTACTTCCGACGAAATGGATCTTTTTGGAATTCTGTAATAGGATGGTATTCGGTAACTTGGCGATATGGTAAGAGTACAAATGACCTTTACATGGTCGCGTTGCTCTGTGAATTAGTCTATATCCTTCAACTTTGTAACATCATTGATCATCTGTCTCGCGTTGCTCCGTGAATTACTTTTATCTTTCAACCGGTTTGTGACTTTATAGATGGTTTGGTCAGATACCGCCTTGCCCGTGTATATACTACGCGGGGACTTCTCCTAGTCTATATTGCGGCCATTCTGATGTTCGAAATAAAACATAATCTTCGCATTCGAAACAAGGGCATTACAAGCATACACGAGTAATTTCGACGCTTG
>KN883833.1:3884-32208 GCA_000934455.1 Apostichopus parvimensis
ACACCATAAACATGTGTAAGACCATACCATCATCTGTTGGTGACATTTTGATAGGGAAATGAATAAAGTCTTTGCTATATTGGCATATTTAACAGTTTAGAGCATGATGCTTTGTGTATCTTTACTTGTCACACTGAGATTTCAAATATTGGTTAACGGCTAAAGCAGCTGCTATAGAGATGATATAGAAAACTGGAAATGGAAAGTGTCAGCGAATGATCAACGGTCCACACCAATGCTGTTGTCTCTCTGTTTATCAGTAAATTCTAAAGGCAAGTTCAAGTAGTTTTCTCTATAATTGCCACTTTTTTTTGCTCTTTTCCGCAGACCAATATGTCACAGTTTCAACATTTCCAGGATACTGCAAAGAAAGTGGGAATTCTTTCTAACTCGGTTTGCAGGTAATTAAAAAAAAATCAGAATTGTTACGAACTGGGCACGGATGATATAGATTCCTTCGGATGAGTTTCAAACTTTTTTTGTGAGATAAAGCATTATGAACCTGTACTAGGAATGCAGTTGTGCTCTGATACTATGATAGGTTCACGACGGGGAAATGGGTTTGAAAGTTAATCCTTAGCTTTCCTTCCCAGTTTGTAATCACAGGTTGCCTAAAGGTATTAATCAAGCTTGTGTTCGCTCATCAGCAGCTACAACTTTGTAACTTTTCCTTTCTGTGGAAAGTCAAATATTGTTTAATTGATAATGGAATTTATGTTGTTTATTATACAGAAGGACATGTCTTCTTCCATAGTCTTTGAAAGTAAGTTCATATTGACAGCTGATGCAAGTGAGCATTGCTGGATAATTTGTAAAGTAATTAGGGCATACTATACTCTTCTTCTCAGCATGTCAATTGCATATTTTCAACTGTTGCATTTCCAAGTTTGTTACCTACAGTGATTATGAAATTAACTGTTCTGTTGTTTCACTTCAACTCAAGCAGCTGCATGAGTTTCCATTTGTATTTTTGCACATATATGAAGTCTCTCAATTGTTGCTCAATAATTGTCCTCTTTACAGGAAAGCCATAGAGTTGGACCGTCTATGCCAAGTAAGGTGCTCCGGTGGTGGACTGGCTTCACTCAGCTTCACTGGATCCTGTCGAACTGTTCTCTGTTTAGAGCTGGCAGCAACATCACAGGGCGAGAGACTTGATCAAGTATGAGCTATTCTTTTTGTTTCATTGCTTGTCAATTATTGATATCAGTTAATCCTGATAGGAATGTTTCTAGGAACAGATGGATCCATCTAATCAGGAGGTGGTACACCTGGTCACGCTCCCCTCTATTCAACCTTGTATAAAAATTCAAAAGTAGTTATAGACACGACACAATTTTATTTTTAAATGCTATATATAAATGTCTAGAATTCTTAAGTACAGATTGTGGGGAGCACTGGTCAGAAAGCTATTTACTCTGATTGCTGCAGGTTTGGGCAACTGAGGTTTGTGAGGACTGATGCTGCTCGAGTACTTTTAATAATTTAGTTCTCGTACTTGTACCTGTACTTACATCATAAATTAATTATGTGTATAATTTTTGTATCGCCATGTCGATCAATTGTATTACTCAATAGTAGTACTATACTCATACATCTCTACCACAGCAGTATCATACATGTAGTCTAGTGTATTACACTAACACACTTTGTGTACCTGTCAGAATGTTGATTGCTGTACTGCAATGTCTGTCATTCCAATATCAGAGAGGTTCTAACAATATTGAGACCTTCTGAAATTGCAAAACAATCAAAATCTAAGCAATGACCTCATATTCAACTGTTTTATGATCATAAGGGAGTAGTTACCAATATAAGGTTCTCGTGTATTCAGTGAATACTCATGGGAAAAGGTTCTTGTACTCAGTTACTTGTTGTATTTTGGACACTGGTACTCAATAGTCAAGGTACTTGGGTAAAATGTACTTTACTACAAAACTGCTAATTATGTTTTTTGTTGGTTACATAAATCCAAATAACTATTCATCATTTCTGATTTTAACACTAGTTATTTCATCCTGTTCAAAATTATAAAGACAACTCTGATTATTTTCTTCATTTCATTTGGATTGTAGAAGTTAGCAGTCAAACTATCAGGACTAACATCAACCAGTTACAAATCATCTCTGCAAACGTTAAGACGACTGTTAGAATTAGAAGAAAATTACTCATTGCGGGATATTGCTGTCAAGTTTGGCTGCTCAGAAGCAGTAACAAAAGCTCAGGAGATGCTAGCCAGGTAAATTTTTTTTTTTTCTTATCTTTGAAAGTGGAACATTGTTGCTGTCAAATATGCTTGGAAATACCAAAGTGACCAACTGTAATCAGTTAAAACATTCTTTCAATTATATTAATAGCAATTTTCGGTTTCAATGATAATCGTAATCTTTGTAGTCATGCAGGCGGATAAGTGTGTGTATGTGTGTGACGCCTTGCTAGTTAACACGATATCTCGAGAAGGGAAGCTGGACCAATCTCATATTTGGTGTGTAGGAGTACCAGATTGAGTAGTAGAAGCCTTCTGTTTTGTTGGGAGGTCAAAGGTCATTTGGGGTCACAGGGGGTTAAATTGTGAAAATGTAAACATGATATCTCAAGAAGGAAAGCTTGGACCAATCTCATATTTAGTATGTAGTTGTGACACAATGAGTTTAAGATCCCTTTTATTTTTGGTGGAGGTCAAAGGTCATTTGGGGTCATCAGGAGTCAAATTGTGAAAACCTTTTAAACACGATATCTCAAGAAGGGAAGCTTGGACCAATGTCATATTTAGTATGTAGTTGTGACACGTTAAGTACAAGAAGCGTATTCTTTTTGGTGGAGGTCAAAGGTCATTTGGAGTCACCAGGGGTCAAATTGTGGAATCCTTGTTTTATAATCTACCAAACCTCCCACCAACCAATCTTTTACATAACATGTGCATTCACCTCGTAAAAACAGGAAATCTGATGGCAATTAGCTTAAGGGCATCCATAGATAAGAATCAGAAATTGACCAAACTTCCATTGACTTTAGTATGTCGGTAACTTTTTGAGTTGCCTTGTACATCACTACATACATGCCTGTGCACAAAAGTGTGTAATAAACGTTGTACTGTTGGTACAGACAATGTTGCTATTGGAATGGATAGTATCATTGTGAATCTTCAGTATTATATCTTTGCTTCCGTTGTTGAAGTTTTCCGTTGCATGTTGCAATTGTCGAGATTCAGTGCCAAATTGAAACTTCAGGTTTGGATGTAGTAACGTTGGGGAAATGACCAGGTGCCATTTTCAAAACTTAACTGTCCCCTAGTTAGATGTTTTAGAGACAAACCAGATGCAAAATCTTGGGGACCAGGGGGGAAATCGCCTGGCGCCTGCTTTATGTACGGCTTGTAGGTGTAGCACTTTGAGTAGAAAGAAGCCTGTTGTCTTTGGTAGAGATCAATCTGTATGCTGCCAATGTGAAAATTGTTTGTCATATCTCAATGCTTTTTGCTGAAATACTAAGATTGAAGTATTTTCTTTATCCTGGCTATACCCTATAGCTTGTTGTGTCACATTCATATAAGATTATTCATGTAGCATCATCGAAACCACACTGCAGTTTAATATGCTGTCTGGTTACTTATGGAGACAATGAACAGAAGTATTTGACTTATCTGAGAGCAATTTGGAGGGTATCCAGAAATCACTCTTGAATATTGTCAATATCAACTAAGGGTGGGGAAAATGTAGTTGAATATGCATGGACTTTGTATTGATTGGATATTTTTTGCATGGACCTCTATTTTTGACTTCTTTGTAAATTTGTTAAATATATCAAAATGAGCTCTAGATTTTTTTTTTTTACTTAATACCTTAATGCTCAGACAGTACTTAAAAGCTACCATGAGATAGAAGAAAGATAATCTATGGAATGAAACCCTACTATGGTAACCCTACTATGGTAACCCTACTTGAAAGATGTTGAATAAATCATTTTGCTTTTGTGTTTTAAGTTAAGCTTTCTTCTTTCTCAACCAGATACGTTAAAGATTTTGAAGTGACTGCCTCAGACAGGACCAAGGATGATGTTGACTTTAATAGACCTCTCTTCTCATGTTCAGCTCTTTATGCTGTTTGCAGGTTTGTATGATTCCTCAAATGGAGCAGTTGAAAATGGAACCAGTTTCTTTTGATATCTGGCAGCAAAAGTGAATTTGGGTAGACTTATTGGACAGAATGAGTATTTCTACAAATATCAAGTCTGGTTTCTTTGTGGAATGTACCATTTCTTGTCAGTGTTAAAATGAGCCGAACATTAGAGATTCTTATTTTATAAACACAGACTAACTGATTCCTAAAACTCTACAATTGTTTTTTGGTACTATTGTTTGTTTATGTGCAGGCAGATGTTTTGACCTCACAACTATGCACTAGGTTATATGTTGGGCTACTTATTTCACCATGCTTAGCATGTCATTGATTTTGTAGTAATATATTACAGAATAGACCGGCCAGATGAAGAGCAATACACCACTTATTGCTCGTAGTAATCCTTGTGTTCTATTTTATTCTGACATCAGGCAGATGAAAATAAAGGTGGATAAATCCAAGATGATTGAGCTGGCTGGTGTTAAGAGGACTGCTTTCGATAGATTAGTGACATTACTACAGAATCTAGACAAGGAACCACAAGATGGTAAGTGTATACAAACTGAGGCCACATTGAAGAACTGATAGAGATCCATTGCTCTGAGCCAGAAATGACTTTGTATTACCTACTAAATTTAGCAACATGTTAACATTGTGCCCTAAAATAGAAGAATTTGTGATGCTGTATTTTAGGCTGATTTTAGGCTGATTTTAGGCTGACACTGATGCTGTATTTTAGGCTGTTTTTAAGTGAGGACATTGAAGAACTGAGTCAGGAATGACTTTCTCTGAGTCAGGAATGACTTTGTTAGAGCTACCTGAATTAGACAATATTTGAAGAGCTTACCAAAGATTACCTACATAATATAGCAATATGTTAACATTGTGCCCTAACATAGAAGAATTTGTAGGACACTGATGCTGTATTTTAGGATGTTTTCGAGTTAGGTTATTAAATCCAACAATTATTATTTTCCAGGGAAATCTGCAAAAGCCAAGAAAAGGGTTAAGCATTGGCTGGATGACTTAGAAGAGATTGCTGATGAGGGTGAGTAAATTTGAGAAACTCATAAAATATCAAGTATTTTTAAATGTGGAATGAGTGGGCGGAAGGAAGATATTAAGCTGTATTTCAAAATAGTTCTCTACATCGATGGATCTGATGGTAGATTTGTTTATTTATTTATTTATTTGTTTCTTGTTCTTGATTCATCTGCTTGTGATAGCATTCTTTTAGACTAAAAAAACTAAATTAATTTATTTATTTCACAGAAGATTTGAAAAAGAAAAGAAAAAGCCTCGAGGCTGAATCCAAAGATGAGGAGGACGACTATGAGGAATGGAAAAGAAAGATATTAGCAGCAACAGAGTCATGTGACACTTGATGAATACAGGTGGAAAAACCAGACAGTAGAAATGAGAGTTTGGCTGAAAAAAACAATTTATTGGTACGTTTCTACGTTACACGATCATTAAAATATATGTTCATGCCTTATGCAGTTATTGCACTGCACAAGTTGTCAGGACTTTGACGAAAGGAGGCTCCCAAGACTTGTAGACATGGATTTGAACGGAATCAGGAAGAGACATCATTCGCTCAAGTCTTCGTCATTCACTTGCATCTCGCCTTCATTAGATTTATCTACAACAGAAAAAAAACTGATTGTCATTTATACTATTCCTAGCATCACAGATGTCATTACTTTGTTAGTTACTCGTACCATAAATCAAGTTCTTCATAACAGGACTAAACAAATCAGTTTAGATTTGCAGTAAAAGTAAGCAATACTTACATGTTGGTTTAAGCACGAATCCCTCTCGCCCCATTGACTCTGTTGTCTGCAAACAGAAAGCAAAATGTATTGATTGTTGACAGTTATGACTAACAAATACAACCTCAAACATCAAATCTGGTGAGATCCTAATTTTACATTTATTCACTTATTTACTGTCAGTCTTGTTACATACCTCTGCTACTAGTTCCTCGACTTTTGAAAATTCAGACTCCAAGTGTTTTCCAGATAAAACTAATCGAATCTAAAAGAAAATGGATAAGAGATTTTATCTGTGAATCAGGTGACAATCCAGATGGGAAGGGAAATACACCTTTAATGTAATCCTGGGGCTGACAATGAATTAAATTATTGAACATCAACACAGCTTACGTACCTCTTTGTTACCAATGCCATGCAGAAGGAAAAGGATGACTCCATGGAGTGAGTTAAAGATGACGAAGACGTACGTCAGATGTATAATGTGCTCGAATTGGATGCTGAGAAGAGCAGAGGACCAAGTGATTCCAAGGATTGGCAGGAGGATGGCTGAAGCTCTGATGCTGGACCTATGAGAGAGGAAGTTCATCTCAAATCAACATCATTTGGAAAAAACTGGAGGGGGGGGCAGGGCAGCATGATTAGCAGAGATCTGATGGAGAAGAGGATAAATTGGCTCTAGAGCAGGGCTGGCTCCCAGGCCAGAGTCTCTCTTTTGCTTTGCTCCAGCCAATATTTTTTTTATTATTATTTATCTCTTGGAAACTTGAGAAATTGGCCTTGGTCTTAGAGATAAGCCTTTGTGATAGTTCTGTCTCACCATATTGTAGAGGAAGGGTCCAGCTGCTTTACATTTTTGTGCAACGTCAAAATCATGGAACAATCAAAAAAAAATTTACTTACTTTCTGCCTTTAAGGAGATCTTTCTTCTCAGCCAAAGGTGTGTTACTTCTATATACAATAACCAGCATCATGAGGTTAAACTGCAAGGAAAAGTAACTTTATGATATTACTGTAAAAATTACAAGAAGTACATATCAATCCTGGCAAATAGTTAAGCCCAATAATAGTTGTCACTATTGCAACGCAAGGGGCAGAGTGTGGGGGGTCGGGCTAAATTCGACCTGTAGCCAAACCAACTTAACTGTCTATTGGTAACTCTAACTGCAAAGAGTAAACTTTTTACATTTTTCTTTTTAACTCGTAACTGAACTCACCAGAACAATTAGAATACAAGGCCCAGAGAAAACCCAGAGAGAGTGATCTTCGATTGAAATAGACATCCAGCATCTGAAGACGAAGAAGATTAGTATAATCTTAGCTTGATCATTAAATGATATCTACAAGAGAGCATCTCTGGGAAGTTAAGTAAACCTGCAGCCCAGTGTTTCATTTGTGTCTCTTTTGTAGATTAAAACAATACCTAGCTTATCAGAAAACATGATCCATATTCAACAAGTTTACATAATCTGGTAAGCTCTGAAAAACTGCCGTGGTTATCTTTGAGATTTTACAATTGTGATTTTCGAATTAGTACAATCCTATGGATGTGTCTTGACACTAAATTATCAGTTTTGATCTACTAGCGTTGATAACGAAAAGAGTTCATCCCTTGATCAATTTAATATGAATTTCAAGGCAGGCAGGTCTATTACCCAAACTGCACGTGTCCCAGTTAATTAGTATATATATGGATATACTTACAATGCACTGGTGCCGTAATTTCTATAAAACAGAGCAATGGCTGAACCTGTGATGGCGACTGGTGTACCTGGTACAGAGTACAGAAGATTGAAACAAACATTTGGTTATACAATCATTTAAATAGGGACACTCAATAAATGTAATGGTTTTTTTCAGCAAGATGTCAGAGAAACATGTAAAGTCCTTTAGCTGTTGTTTTATTTCAAGTTGTTTTTTACGAGTTATTTAGAGTTTTTTTTTTTTAGAGTTTTTTTTTTAGAGTTTTTTAGAGTTTTTTTTAGAGTTTTTACCCCAAATGATAATTTAGTAAAATTCTGCATCCAACCCATGGGAGAAATCATGGGAACTCTGGAAAAGTCATGGAAATCTACATTTCTCTGTCCTATCCACACATCCCCTCACCCATCATTCCATCACCCCCTCTCCATCACCTCCCCCTTCAATTAGGCAAGCTATACTCTGTTAATATATGACATTGAATTTTTTTTAAAAATTGACAAACGAAGAAGATATGCTTTACCCCATCCCAGCAGAAAGTAGTATCTGAATTTTTGATCAAATCTAATGCCGTCTGGGTTTCTCACTTCTGCGAGAAGATGAACTCCCTCTGCGCACATCCACGAGATGGAAGCCATGTATGCATACTGCATAATGATGGAAATGACTTTACAAGCCACCTATCAACAAGGAAAACAAGAAGCAGTTTTTTATGGCACTTTTCATTACTGAAATTGTACAAACCTTCAGTCAAGAGTCAATCAAGTACCTGGTCATACCCAATGCTATGAAGTACAGCAAGTATTAGGTCATAATTAATCTTTCTTAAAGTTAATAACAAACCAAGTGGAAATTGTAAAATTTTAAAAAATTTCATTGTCTAGACAGATGATCCACAGGTAAAGTTATGCTTGGATCTGAGTTCTCTCTCATAAATTGACACCATCACATTTCCAAAGCCTTTGTTATATAAGTCTGGTGCATAAAATTTGCTTTAATTCTAATTTGTTTTTTAATTCTTGTTGGATAATAATACTGACCGGTATATCTTGCAAGTAGTGAACGGTGACAAATGCTAACTTGGATATGAACATCGTTACGATCAAGTTGATATGAATCACGTTCCTCATGGTCCGCAACTTCCTATCAAAATGGAAAAAACAGAAATGACAGAGATTAAAAGGGACGGCAGTCTGAACGGAAGTATATGATCGAAAATTGTACTGCTACTAAATCTGCTAGAAAGGCGAAGAATGGTCACCAACTGTCAAACCAAGACCATGGTGTGAGCCATGTTGTCCTCACTGTTGCAACACTCATACATATTCATACCATGAACATTCATTGTCAAATTTAACCCTTCCATACCATCTTGGGATAGGGGGAGGGGGAGGGGGGTTAGAAGACCTGAAAGTTGATCCCTTTAAAATATTTAGCAATTTTTAACAAAACTTATCGAGCAAGAAAGATAGGTATTAAATGTTTTTATTTATGTGTCTGTTTGTCCTCACCTGTTACAGAGGTAGAGTACTATCAATAACACCATCAGCAATATCGAGACAAAAGTGCCAAATTGTTGAGCATACTTGAGGTAGGTTAAGTCACGCATCACCTCCTAGAAATGGAGGAAAAAAATATTGTATTAAAAAATGTTGATTAATTCAAAATATGCTATAAGGAATATTGATTGTCACTTAACTACAACAAAAACAACTTGACATGCTAAGTACATGGTATTTACCTGAGGTTGACAGTTTTGAGCTAAAAACTTTCATTTGCAAAAATTCTGTCAAAAATAGATGTTAGGATAACAAAGTGTATGTTGTTGCTACTATAGGCTGACAATTCGACCTTTTCATTGATGTATTACTGTGCAAATTGTATGGCCAGAAACCATACCACATGAATAGAGGAAACAACTGTGACAACTATAAGACAAATCACGATTGGTAACTATACACTGTAACAACCAGTAACATTACTAAATTACACTCCAATCCCTCTTATCTTTATTTTCTCTCATTACTGCTTTTTTTCGATCTGACTTCTTAAATATTCATACTGTCTTTTGCCCCTTGAATCATTTGATATTGGAGATTCAATAAAATGTCAGTAATGAGCAGCAGGGTCAAAGGTTACACCTACCGGTGGAGGTAATGGCTGCTTTAGAGAAGCAAATGTTGTCAGATGGTAACAGTAACATACAGTGAAGTTAGGGGTAACACCTGCTACTTCACATCCAGAGGTATTCCATCCGCCACTGAGGGTGTTGCTATGGAAACGAGAATGCAAGAAAATGCAAGAAAACCGTTAAAACAATATTCCTAAGCGCAGACGGAGTGGTATGGTGAAATGCAAGTCTCGTAGGATTCCGCAATGGACTACTAACATCTGGACCAGAAGAGGACTATTCCCACTTTAGTATACAAGACTGCTTGTAGAACATGTTTAGAAAAGTTATATCAGTAGTTTTGGTAACGTACTGAGTTGGGTGAGCATACAGATGGATTCCGTTTGGGTGATTTTACAGTAGTGATAGTAGGTGCGTATATCCGCTAACTGCATGATCTGAGGGTCAGCTGAATGTCCGCTCTGAATCTTAAAGGCAATGAGCCAATAATGAAGGGAAGGGGACAGGGAGGTAGTCAAACATGGTAGAGCTACAAAGATATTAAGGGTACAGATACAAAAAATTAAGGGGAACAAAACACAGAATATGGTGGGCGAGCAGGTACGAACGGGATGGAGATACACAGGTTTGGATAAAAGGACATTTGTATGGCAGCAGAGTTGAATAAAAATAGATGTCATTCATTAATAACAGGAGGAATCAAATTTAACGACTAATGCACATGTGAGGTAAACATGATTCAGCTAAGTCTCATAGGAGGTCTGAAGTAATTACTGACACACTTGTTAAGTCAGAAAATTTCCTTCACTGAAGTAACAACAAAGGTTGTCACACAACTATTCAAGAGAACATGCCCTAAACTAATCCATGAGTATAACAAAGACACTGAAAATTAGTCCAATTTATTATATATATCATAATATATTATGTATTTTTAAGTTATTATAATAACTTTTAATTGAAAGTTTACCTCATACTATAATCCCAGAAAGCACATTTAGATTCTTCTCTCTCAAGGTTTAATTCCTGAAGAAAGGAGAAGTTAAAAATGAATATAATTATATCTTATGAAGAAGAAGCCAGTTATGTTACAACGCATTAGCGACCACGAATGTCAGTGGGAGAATCCCGCAAGGGCTGATGGAATATACAGAACGTAAAGATACAATAAATGGTTGAATATTATTCCCACTTGTAATAGCATATGAACAGTGGATATATGCCAAGTAATCGCAAATATCTGAATTATTCTCATGTGTGAATGTTTATCAGCAATAATGTTATTTTGATGTTATTTTGTTAAATTTAACCGACAGTTAACCATCCCATTATAATTATTCCACTTGTCCACTCAATCACCGTCCACATTATAAAACAGCTTGTCATCAATAATGATAAGTAAGAACCAAAAGATAAACTTAAACACGTTTTCAAACGTTGGCGCTGGATGGCTGTCATAATAATTTCAAGAGACTACAACACATATCTTGTAGTATTTTCAGTGTTATAGAAAGTCACTACATTGTTAGTTCATGTCAATTCACAACCATTAATTTTTACTTATAGTACTTTACTTTAAGTCACTTACATTATTTCAATGTCTGTGAAAAAGTTTGCTGCAAAAAAATTTAATTAATAAAAAATGATCAACCATCCGAGTCTTTTCATCATTATGAAGAATGGAAGACTTGACTCACAAATCGTGAGGACTCTATCTACCTTCAGTTTTGTTCAAGTAATCTTCTTTGTACAGTTAAGACACATAACTAAGTATGTCAATGCACACATAGATTCAACGGACAAGTATAACAATACCGAAATACATGAAACATTATATTTTGATGCTATGTGACAAATGATATATCATGCATACATGTATTCATGAATATTGATACATGTCCTCATGCATATTCATTACCTGAGAGTGTTCCAGTGTTATGACAATGGGGTTATATAAATCAGTCCTCAGCTTTGGTTCTACTTGCAGAGATATCAGCCGGCTCTGAACTGTCAAATCATTTTCATTCAAGTCGCTGAAAGTTAAAAAAATGATAATAAAAGTGAAAAAACATTGACTGTTTGGCTCTGAGAAGTTAATAGGCTGGTTTGTTTTCGCATATTTACTTTATGGATGGAAAAGATGGTAGACATATGAAAACTGTTTGCTGATAGCCAAGCTTCATTTTTATATTTTGATGTACACATATGGGGTAAGGTGGTACTTACCATGTTACATGACAGGTAAACATTACAGAAACATGCAACAAACTTGAACAAAATATTGGCAATGTTAAGCAGTACTAAACCCAGATAATTCCTTCACCATTTCCTCCTCTCCCCCCCCCCCCCTCCCCCCATCTCCATCCTCCCAATCCAGCTACAACAATCACATGTCTCTGACCTGTCTCTAGTTTCCACTGGTATGAATTCATCTACAGAGTCATACAGAGTACCGATGATGAAGACATCTCCTGAATCTGTTGATTGAACAAACATGTTCATGAAAATTACAAAGAAAACCGCGCTGCCAAAAATATTACAGGTCTTTGAAGCAGATGTGATTAAATTTTAATGCAATAATCCTAAAGTCCTACTAGCAAGGATATTGCAGGTCTAACAGAAAGGTGGACTGTGGTGGAGGGGGGGGGGTGGTGTGATGGTATACTGGTTAAGTAAGAGAGATTAAATTTGGTACAAATCCTTCCCATCTCGATCTTATCCCAGGACATCATTTTAGACACAAACACATGCCAGAGTTAATTTTTATTTCAAATTATTTCCAAAATAATATTTATTCACCGCTCCTCCAACATAGGCCTACCCATCCCCCTTCAATAAAAAAAAATTCAGATGATGTTTAAGCCTACAATGTTACAATAATCTATCTACATCACCTCTTGTAGTGTAATCGAAGAAGTTTTTAGGCAGAATGATACTGTCCACTGGTTGGTTCCATTTATCCTGGACTTGATCCAACTCTCCATCAGCATAGTTTGGAAAGGTATACTGTTCTGGAGCGCTCGCAAAATCCAGTCGTTCCATGTGCAACACTGAAAAGAAATGTAACAAATTTCATGATAAACAGAGGTCAAAGGTGAGAAATTGTCAATGGTCAGATAGGTAATAATGTTACTTTGACATAGCTGTCATTTCCCCTCTATTATGGGACTTTAAATCACTCTTTTTCAGGAAAGGATTTAATTGTCTTCTATTGTAAGGGAGTTGTGTTAAGATCATGTTTGTTGGCTAAATGAATTCTGTGTCTTCTGTGGGAAGTTCTCAACTTTTTTTTTAAGAGATTTCTATACAATCGCATTTGTCTTCACAGGGAATTTTATTAGCTCACATCCATCTTCTAAAATCAAATTTCCATTCGAACTTCACATCTTCAATCTAAGGGAACATTTTAAATTTTTTGAAGAGACTGTTTAGTTTCACATCTGTTTTTTTAAAGTTCACATCAGCCTTCTAAATGAACATTTGAGGTTCACAAACGCCACTTCTAAAGGAACATTCTGTTCACGTCGGTCTTCGAGAGGAACTTTTTAACTTCACAAGGTGCACAGATATGAAGCAAATTTAATGTGATTAAGTGTGATAACATTGGTGCAACTGGTCCAAAGAGACAGAGAAATTACCTCTAGCAGTAGTTTATAAGTAATAATAGTTGTAGGAATGGAGCTCACTTACTGATGTTATCAGTTACAAAGGTCATATTAACCACATCCATGCTTCCGTCTGCTTCCTGTATCCGTTTCAACATCTTCATACTGTAACTATCAAACTTATTCATCAAATCCGGTGAGCCAGAGTTAGACTGCAAAAAATAGATGATATTTAAAACAAAAAAAATTATAATATTGAAAGACAGACAGACAACTGTCATAGTAGGCCTACACTAGAGCACATTTGGTTACTAGAATGAAATGCACCTCAGTCTTGAGTCTATGGGGATATATATTCCTACCAAGTAAATCCCAAAGAATGTATGAAAGAGTAACTAGAGATGGGTGTCACTTTTATTTCATTATCTCAGAGACACTTTTGGCTCCAATAGATTAAATAGCTTACATCACCTGTGCTGTCCAAGCTAGTCAATGCACACCCTGAAAGTTCATCAATGCAATATGCATTTGTCCCCTCAATGGAACTTTCTTTTCAGTCTATTTATGCATCATTGACTTTCTCATAAAAAGTGGAGACTAACATTTGATTGCATCAGATCTCCAGTGGTCAGTGGCATTTATGTGAATCTACTCCATGTACTGCCATGCTATGTGAGCACTGTGCTTTTATGTTTTGTCCTACCCTTTTCTTCATCCCTCCTCAAAGACTACCATTTACTTTCACACATAGTAAATATTGACCATTGACATGAAATTTTGAGCCTGATGAATTTTTATAATGAACCAAATAAATTAACATTATATTAGACTAATTCTTAGATCTTTCAACACACACTCAGACACAAACATATGCACACACACAAAATGAGTTATGTTACACAATTCTTTTACATTTACATAACAGCAAAATATTGTCAATTTTGATCAAATTCTAGAGATTCGGAATGAATCCCTTTAATATACCTGTTGTATTGTCACCCATCTTCGTCTGCGTGTAGCATCAAACAAGTTGCTGGTGAGGACGAGAAGATCCTGCAAGAAATATTCAAATATATCAGTCTTAAAATTAGTTATTATGAATGTGAAATACCTATCTGTTTCCCCTCGAATTATTGGGTAAACTTTTCACGATTTAAGACGAAAAACATTGGAATAATGAT
Source organism: Apostichopus parvimensis (assembly GCA_000934455.1). Lineage (NCBI taxonomy): Eukaryota > Metazoa > Echinodermata > Holothuroidea > Aspidochirotida > Stichopodidae > Apostichopus > Apostichopus parvimensis. The sequence continues at coordinate 18,393 of KN883833.1, forward strand.
CTCCCAGTTAACAAAATCCTGTGGACCTTGTATTGATCATGCAAAAAAATTAAACAATTAACTTTACACAAAAAAATTTTGGCAATGTTTTATTGGCATTTTAACTTGAAATAACATCGGCATACTACGCTGAAGTATGCTGGGGTAGAAACGTTTCACACAGTTTGTCAACCTTTGAGTACTCAGTTTCTAACTGCCTCAAGTTTTAGGTATTCTCTATTACATATTCATATTACATATTTATTTAAGGTCTCTCCAATTGTCAAATTTTCATTGAAATGCAAGGTTTGAAAGCGAATATCAAATGTTTAGGGGTTACCTGAATATCTTCTTCAGCATCAGTGGCATTGATAGTGGTGGGTAAATCCCTAGTGAGGGCGCGATCCACCAGTATGGTTGACATGACCAATTGGTTGACTGTCATATAACTTGATACATCGGTATAATTATTGAGTCGTGTTTTCAGAGTACCGTACATAAACTCGTCTAAGGTATTCTCTTCGCTCATCTGGGGAAAAGACGTAAATATCAAAGATGATTGTTTGAATCTGTACCAGACATGGAAAGGTACAGCTACATAAATAAAACAACAAATAACAAACAAGTAACAACAAATAACAAACAACAAATAACACATAAATAAAACAATTCTACACTGGTTACTCGATACAGCAACACATAAGTCATGGAGGAGGGGTACAATAAAAAACCATTACAGTACAATATCGACAAATACCGAAAACAGTAATAAAATCTTCATATTTTATAAACATTTCAGGATCAGACATTGTCTGCATGTAAATAACAAAAAAGTTCATTCAGTCAATTAAAAAATGATATGCATACAATTTTAATATAAAGGTGCCTAAACTGTAATCTTAAAGTTCACAGGTTTTAATATACAAAAAACAAATACAAGTTATATGGTACTCCTACAAAATCGAGGTATCATAACTGAATTTACTTAACAAATGCAAAGATATACAAAAGTTTTTGTACACAAAAAAAACCATTACTGTTTTTCACAGCATTTTGTAACTAAGAAAACTGAGAGATGCAGGCAGTATGTTATTCAATGCATGATAAACAATGATAATTATTAAAACAGAAAAACAGTAACAAATACTTTACCACGGCAAAGAAATCATCAATGGTTTCTGTGCAATCAATAAGATGGACGTCGTCACAATCAATGGTGCCAGTCCAAGGTGTGTATTGATCCAATTCTGCATGGTTCGTGGTAATGACTATATAACAAAACACATGAAAAAAAAATGTAAACAGGTCAAATATTTTCCTCCTGTCTACAAAATAAAATATAATGTGTGTTCAGCAAACATTTACCAAGAATTGGTTATAATATTATTTTCTTAAAGCTATTGAGAGTTGAATAATTTTTTAAAAAATGATTTGATTCTATCCAAGTATCACCAGAGTTTGGGAATGAGACCTGGTAGAATACTTCAATGTTCTGATCAAAGTATGGGGATTACATCTGAATTTTGTTAGTCTTGAAAAATGGAAAGAGGGCTTTGATAAATTTGTTTCAGTAAAGACTAAGAAAGGTATATTGTATGGTAAGGTATTAATGGAAGCAATTGGAAGCAATCAAATATATGATTTGATGAGTAATTAGACACTTGGAAAGATCGCAATTTGGCAAGTTTTCACTATGATAATCTTCAACAAAATATATCGGCGTGGCTAACATGAAGATAAGTGTATAGCATGGTGGTATCGTAGGCAAACAGATGGCCTGGACTTAACTGCCACTTTCTGTTCTTCATGAAACGTAAGGTCGTACTGAAGGTAAAGAAATCGTACAGTTTTGCCAATGGAAGAGCATGGGGTATTGTCGACCCCACCGTAAAAGAATCCTACGGTCTTGCAAAAGGTTAAGCTATTGCGTGATGGTCCTGAGATTTAACTGAGATTTAAATAGTACATTAAAATGGAGGTAAATTATTTTATGATACACCACCGACCTCATTACTGGCATATTTCTTCTTACCTACTTTATGGCATTCATCCCCCATCAATTTTTTATCAATATCTGGGTCGTAAGGATCCAATACTCGATACCAAACAGCGAAATCTGAAAACTCGGCCCAAAGAAATCCATCACTCTTGTCGTTTCTCTTCCCGAGGTGAAGTTTGGAGAAGTCGTCATCCAGCCGGAAGGATGAAAAGTTGAACAATGGCCACAGTTTGCAGGCTTTCCATTCATCAAGGTTAACATTAGGCATTTCAGTGGAAGTTTCATTGAAGGCTTCTGTTGAATTGGTTCCATTGACTGACGTTTCATTCCATCCAGATTCTATTGTTGTTTCCATTGTTGTTTCCATGGTAGTTTCCATTGTAGTTTCCATTGTTGTTACATTGAGGGTGCTGTTCATCGCTGTAAACATATCGTAAGAATCTGTGGTGGTCATCTCGGATATCGGTTCATCGATTGGAACTGAAAAACAAAATCACACATGTCAAACAAAATGCTAAGTTATGAATTTGAAGAATAATACAATGAATGCACATACACTAAATCTATATTGACAGATTAGAACACCAAGTATTGCTATGAAATTAAGTGTTAAGATGTCGGAATATGTATTTGGATCATCAGCTGAGCTTTGCATATTTTTAAATACAAGTTAATATCCAAATATACAAATATAATTAGACTGCTTCAAATGGTCTGTTTGTGCACGATAGCAAACTTTAATCAATTGAAGTTAATTTACCTTGTAAAACTCCGTTGACATAGAGTGAAATACCAGACCACAAGCTCCAAGTTATGCCGAGATTAGTCCAATCTTCGATGGATAAGCCAAGGCCGTAGAATATCTTCCAGGAGCATTTGGCATTGTTTACTTCAACTATAGTTGTTTCATTATCGGTGTAAACAGCAAATCCAGTTGACTGGTTACTCTGAGCCCCAGAACTACCAAGAAATACAATGAATGGAAAACATCAGAGTTAAAACTAATTTGTCTTAATGAGAGAGAACAATGAGCAAGGTCAATTAGAGAATGAAATGTCTCATTTAAGTAAATTATGGTTTGAGGGCAACTAACGTGCAATGCTTATGTGAAACGAATCGGGTACGAGATGAGTAACTCAATGCTTATGTGAAATGAGATGGATAACTCATTACTTGTGTGAAAGAATGAAGTTTTATAAGTCAGTATTTATATGAACTGGGTTCTAAATTAAGTCCGGTAATTCAATGCTTAGTGAAATGAGTCTGGTATATTCCATACTTACATGAGTTTAATAGTCCGGTACTTCAATACATGAATTGAGTCTGGTAATTCAATACATACATGAGATGAGTCTGGTAAATCAATGCTTACATGAAATAAGTAAGTTATTTGAACACTTATGTGGAATGAGTCGTGTTATTCAATATTTAATGTGGAATGAGTCAGGATATTCACTAACTATGTGAAATAAGTCAGTCAGGTAATTCATGTGAAATAAGTTGGGTATTTTCAATATTTCATGTGGAAAGTGTCAACTTATAGTTACACACAAACCTTAAGATGTATCCAACACCATCTGGATTTGTGATTGGATCACCAAAGTTACTGACATTCTTCAGTCTCATCCAAACAGATATTGTAACTCCATTAGAGCAGGCAGCAGGAAAACTCAGACATCGCTTAGAGAAATCACCTAAAATAAGAAACGAAGCAAGTATGCATGGAGTATTCAACTGATCACAAGGCAAATAGATTAATCTGTACCCACATTGCAGGAATGGGACCCACATTTAGGTAAGTTCCCAGACAGACAAAAGTAAAACTGCTTTCTTATATAAGTATGTTCTACAACAATTCAAAGTCTTGTCTTTCTAGATTAAGAATGCTCCATTTTTAAGCAATTGGTTGCATTAATTTGCGGCTTAATGTCTGACAACATTAAACCCTTGAACATTTTCATAATTTTCATATTTTTGTTAATGTCACAAACAGTAGCATAAAGTCTGTTTCTATTCAAACTAACATCAACATTTGGCCTATAAAGTAATCCTACCCCACTTTCATGGCAGATGCACTTAGCCTAACCATCTTTGAATATTAAGAATCTGGGAGGGAGCCCTTGTTGTCATCAACTTTTGGGGCTTATTACCTGGAAATTATGACTTTTGGAGAAAATCAAATTTACATAGCTAATAAATAACATGAATAAACCTGGCAGGGTTCATAAAAAGTAAACTACATAAGGCTACTTCTAATCAATCTAATCAATCATCTCCCCCCCCCCAGATGGACATTTCCTGATTGATCCCTTTCTCACCTAACCCACCCTTCCAATCTTATCCCTCGCCCCCCCCCCATAATCGAACATTCTCTTACCATAATCAATAAAAGCCTTCAAAAACTTCAATAGAAAATATAAATTTTTCCCTGAAATTTTTCAGTGAATTTTAGAATTAAGATATTATTTTTTACCTATCTCTACATATCCATTTCTGCTGGGAGCAGGGTGAACATCCACCGCTCTCTGTCTGACATCGTCATCTCCCCTTACTGTCACGTTGCTGTTTATTCGAGTAACATCAGAGGATGAGAGGTTGAAGTACTCATCCGCTGATAGGTAACCATGGCAAACTGAAAACACACAAATGTCGAAAATCAAATTTACTGTTGCTGTACAAAAAGTTTTACAAACTTCGGTATCAATTGTCTGTGCTAGCACAAATATCAATAGTTCTGACAAGTCCAAAATTAAAAATTATAATAAAAAGGAAACTATGTGAGATTCAATATGAAACCGATTCAGAATTATGTTATTGTTAAATCATTATAGTATTTCTGAATTAATTTGTACTTTCAAATCCTAACATGACCAAATTTTACGATCTTTTAGCATATTTCGTCTCATGATACCGGACGTAACACATGTACTTTACAGACGAAGAACTGCACATTGCTTTTTTCTTAAAAGTGAAAAAATCAAAAGCTTGATGGAAGTTTTGTTTGTGGTTCAGGATCTGAATAATAATCAACTATTATGAACTATATTGTTAGAGGGAGGGTTGTAGAGAAACAGTATCCGACATCTATAAAAGGTAATAATTAAATGTTGACTTATAATATCTTTACAAATCTAAATTGAACCAAGTATCACCAAGATAAGATTGCTTTCAATACCGCAAACACAACCTATCTTGATGGGTGATTTTAGATGGCTTGATAAGTATCCAAGGTTTAATTTCATTATTCTGTCACTTTACTGACCTGGATCACCATGTAGTAGTTCAGGTCCAGGGAACTGGTCGGCACTCCTTGGAACAATAACCAAGATGTCATCGTAATTAGCTTCGGCAAAGTCTCTCTTGTTACTGCATTTACCGATGATGACATCCTGGAAGCGAACGCCGTCTCTCACATCCTCTGTAATGGTAGACTAAGAGGATAAAAAAGAGATTAAGAAATAAAAAATAAAAAATAAAAATAAAAATTAACATAAGAGCTTATATTACATCACAGAAAACAACTATCCGAGTGAAACTTCATCAACTGATGAAACAAAAAGCATTAGAAAATAAGGGATAACAGCCTTTAACTTGCTGGGAAAGTTCTCTCTTCCAAGAAGAAATGTCAGAACTCTGTCCTTGAATGATATTAAAACCCTAACCCAAAAGAGAAGATTACAGACACCTGTTAACCACACACTGTGTGAATATATGGACAGCATAAATGTCTACATTATGGGTGGGGAGCTGGGGGACAGGCTGGAGAGGTTTCCTATGCTCCTGCTAATGCTCCATCTATCACCCCTAACTATTTTTGAGATATTAACTTAGTGGTTCATCCTACAGGTACTTTTTAAACATGCTATACTAAATCATAAATAATTTATCATCAATTTTCATTATTTGGCGTGTGTATTGCAGCTTTTTGCACCCAATTATAAAAGGTTGATTTATGATGGTGAACAGCATGCATGACTCACTCACCCTGATTCCAACATTCTTCCCATTTATCAGGATGGTCAGTCCGTTCCCTTGGGACCACGTCATACCCAGGTACATCCATTGGTTGAAGTGTAACCAGTCCTGACTCACGGTGGTTGACCAGCACTTCAGACCATCGGCTACTTTAAACAAGAGAGAGACTGGAGTCTGGAGAATTGCAAATCCCCTCTCAGCTGAAAAGAAAGAAATGATTGTATCGAATATGGAGGACTAGGGGAATGGCTGGATGGCACATATTTACATAACGAAAGTTTTCCCAAAATCGTTATTTATTTCATAAAAACAGTATATGAGATTGCTTTGTATTTGATTTAAAAAAAAGGACAGATAAAAAAAGAGAGAAAAAAAGAAGAAAGATATTTCTGAAGAATGCAGCCACTAAAGCTAATGATGCATATTAAATATACTCCATGACTGAACTCCCTGATAAGTATGAAACTGCCCTGATTAGGCTATTTTGTACCCCATAAGTACAGCTAAAAGGTGACACTGATCAACACCCAGTGCTCCCATGCACACTTAAAGGGTGTGAAGACTCGCTCAAAAAGAAACGTCTAATGCCGGTAATCTGACCTAGTTTCGAATGAGGTGTAACAGAAGTGCTAAACACCACCATCGATCGCAGAAAATACACACACAGTTTGCTACCGTCCGTCGGTAATTAGACACTAGTGTACAGTCAGTACATACAGCTGCGGTCAATACCCACAGCACAGTGTACAAACAATACAACGATGGACATCTCAGGTCCAGCTAAAGATAACAAGGTATCACGTTTCAATACTGTCTGCATTTTGTAGCGACAAGAGAAAAACTTCACTTGCAAGCAACGGAAAGTTAACTTTTTAAAGATGGCGGCAAGTCTTCAATGCCTTTAATTCGAGATGAGCATGTTAGGATACTATGTCATAGAGTTTCCAGTGCTCCAATGCACACTAAAGTTTAGATGAGCATGTTAGGATACTACTACTGTATGTTATAGAGATTCTAAGCTTTTCACTAATCCTCACCATCATTGTCGGCTCCTGACGTCATAAGACACTTCGATCCGGTTCTCAAATCTTTGACCTTCATCCAAAATCCGACAGCAAATCCGTGAAGACACAGGGATGGATCTGTTAAGCAGTGACTCCCAAAGGATTTCAGCCTCACCCAGCTGTTAACACCATTGGTGTACAGACTTCTGGATGAGTTGTGCCTGTCATTGGCTGATCTAGCCCCTCCATAGACACTCTCAGGGGCTAACAGGTAGTTCATGGGATCATCAAAAGCCCAGTAGTAAGACGAGCTGTCATAAAAATATTTCTCCACATCTGGAAAACAAAAAAATATCAAATCAAACATATCATCAGCTCGTATAAACTTCTATTTCAAAACTGGTGTAATCTTTTTCCTAAATATCCATATATATATAATTTCGGTATTAAATTAGAAACCACAAATGCATCTTGGAAAAAAAATTGCTTAAACAAGCCAGTATAACTTATTATAATTATGACCTATTCATTATAAAATCACACAGACAGACAGTCAAACTGACATTAAAATCTAAACAAATTTGAACTAAAATTACCTGATATTCCTAGAAGTTTGTGGACATGTCTCTTGTGAATGTATCGATCCCATATGACAAGGTGACGGATGTCAAATCTGCCAAAGTCGGTATCGTTGTCGTTCTTCCTACCCAGAATGAGGAGGGAGTGCGCCATGGTAACGTTATCACCGTACGTAGCATTGATGCCCGTATCATTCACCATCACCGCGTCAGATGCGTTAATACTAACTTGGACTGGCTCGTCCTGTATGTAAGACGTTATCTCTGGTTCTTCTAATCCATTGAAGTACAACCTCTGAGCTTCAAATTCGTGCCAGGTGAGAGCGATGTTTATCCATCGATTTAGTAAACCATTCTGGAGGAATAGAAATGGTAAAACATTTAATGATGGCGCTATTTGAAAGACCAAAGTAATATTCATCGCAAAAAACTGCCAAAGGTCATCAGTTATCCTAAAACATATTTCATGATCTCTCTTAGCATGTGTCAAGACCTTGTACCCTGTTGCTTCAACAACAAACATTTTCTTAACCTTTGCAACATATAATCATATTACATAACATCATTTGTAAAGTATTCTTCAATGCTTTTCATGCTGTTAAGAATTTTTCAATGCTTTTTAGCATTTTTCAATGCTTTCATGCTTTCTTTCATATATATCTTTCTCTCTGTTATCTTATGATTATGAAGCCAGTGTATTCATTTAAGTAATTATGCTGACGATGTACCACTGATGATTAGGTTTTCTTATTTAAACCAGTCTAATGTTTGTCGTTCATTCTCAATAGCCGTGTTCCAAATGATCGGTTTCCCGAAATTACCCAAAAACTTACCGAGAGCGAATACTCTGTGAGAGTAGAGTTGAATCCGTAATTGACTTCAACGAACAGTGACTCTTCCTGCATGAACACAGAAAGACCAGTCTCGTGGGGGAAGCCCCCAGAGCTGAAATAAAGACAACATCATACTTCATTTATCAATGCATACATCTTTATTAATGGACAACATGGCATACTAATGTATATATACTCTGGAGCTAAAATCTTGAATATTAATTCCTCATTAGTTGTTTCTAGGCTGCAGTTTCAGGCATTACATGTGAAAAGCAGATGACAATGTTTGTGTAGTACAAAACAGTCTAATAATTATGCGTTCCCTTAATGGGGTGTGGTTGCTCATTACTATGGGAAAACAACCATGTCATTGGCTAATTAAGGATAAATTAAAATATCTTCCAAAATGTCTTGATTGAAGTAAAATTTAAAACGTTTAGAAAATAACTCTAGCAGTATTTGCAGACCTTTCTAGATTCAAGCTGTCAATATCTGTTGGATATTCATTCAAAGCTGAACATTAGATTCAAACCAATGTTGAAAAATTAATCATTGAGAGTAGTTGAGTAGTAGTTGAGTAGTTGAGGGCAGTGGAGTAGGGCGATGAGGGGGTTCTATATTTCACTGATACTCATGTAATAAAAGAGGATTGTTAGAGTGCAAAGAGCTCTACTTTGTTTCACCCCTCTCTCCCATCCCACCCCCTCACCCCATGCCTCAAAAACCAAACAGACACTAGGAGAGAAATACAAAAGATGAAACAACATCTCATTCTCTCAAGTTTACAAACATTACATCGTTGACTTCTCATCTTTAGAAGGTTCTTTATAAGTTGTTTTACCTGATAATATATTTTCTATCTGTACTGTTATCATCTGGTAACCTGACCCACATCACCATACTGAATCCTGAGTTGCTCTGCAGTGGATCTTTGATAAAACTGTCCTCAAAATCACCTGGAATATGAACACATTATTTAATAACTATTTTAAAGATCTACAGAATAAGAAAACTACTCCTGGGAACTTTTATGATGACTTCAAATCTGTTGGATAATCTGGACAATATCTTTCTTGGAACCAAACATCTTCAACTGCTCAAATGATTAAACTTCTTCCACTACGACCATCCATTTCTATCTTAACGAAGTTCAATGAAAACATCAGATATGTAAACAAGTCCGTGCTTGCAAAGTTGCCTGCCTGTATTCATTCTCGTCCTCCTGTGGTCATCCTCATACTTTGGACATTCAGGAATCTAGTACAGATACGACTACAAGATTACGTACTCATTGCCTTGTACTCATACCAATGGGTACTCTACTTCCACTTGTGCTCATGGGCTGCACTTGTACTGACAAGTCTGTCAATGAGGCCATCTGATAGCTAGTTGTTTCAATACTTAATAGCGGAAGCAAAGACTGAGATTGCCAACGTAAAACAAACCCATTTACCTAATACAACACCATAAATAAGATATTTTCTAAACGTAATAAAACCCGGGTTTTCCCTTGTACAAATTAAGCTGGACCCTAACTTAAGCAATATAATAATATGGGTTCATTATGACATAGTCCAAGTTCCCCCCCCCCCACTAAAATGTAAACTGGACCATACCAAGTACACAGCTAACAATATGGATTACACATTTTTGTATACAGACCCATTACAAGCAAAAAGTGGACCATACCTAATACTATATAATCTGGACTACCAGGAAGGGTAACATATTCTCCTTTATCATCATCTTCGGTGATGGAGACACCAAGAGTTGGACCGATGAACCGATTAGGTCCAGATCGGTTGACAGCATGATTACTTAATACATCTGCAGTACTTGTTATCAAAGCCCTCACATCCCAAACATACTGTGCATCCTGGTAGTTTTCATTTCCTATAAAAAAGGGAAAAAAAGTAGATTTAATTTCATAGAGACATAATATATATCTATAAATAAATATGTATACTACAAATAGTGGTATCTTTTAAAGACCCAATCAGGTACTTATCAGAGTAAATCTAAGACTATGTTGACAAAAAATGAAACAAAACATCAACAAGCAATAAAATTATCCATAAATACCTAATTTTATGAGAGATTCTTTCATCTGAAAAGGCTCTAAATATTCTTCAACGATTGCGGTTTCCTCCCAAGAGAAGTTTGCCGCATTGCCGAGGTAATCGTTCCTCCTTCCCAGAATCAGTCTCGTCTCGTCGTCCTTGGTCCGGAATTTCCTGTATCCCGTGGGGTCTACTGCCACCAATCGACCGTCCTTGTAGAATTCCAGACCAGATCTACGAGTCCAACTCAGGGCCAGGTTAGTCCATTCGCCCAAGTAATCCGCATCATTATCTGGGGGAAGGAAGAAACATAAGAATTACTGGAGCTTGCAGTCTCATAGATCTGTAGATCTGTAAATCTGTTGTTATGAATACTAAAGGATATGAATCACTGGCACCTTGTGTTACAAATGTGAAATTAATACAGGCTGGACAAATTTAAAGGCAGTGTCTTTGAATGGATTTTGGCAATTTTGGTCTTTCTGCTTCACTTAACAGACTTTGTTAATCACTTTAACCGTCCCTTATTTCCCCATGCTGTGACATTGACATACATTCACCAGTATACCCCCCTACCCCCTCCCCATCATAACAAAAAAGTAGTGGGATACTGCAGATCTCATGGTCACACATGTTCTAACATTTCCAGGACTTCTAAAATTTTAAGAATCTTTGTTCATCGGACAACACTGACAAAATGTTATCTGCCAGTCCGACTCACTTATTAATACCAGGAACTATTTTCAAGTTATCACCTAAATTTTGACATAACTAGACAACCCAATAACATTTAACAGAAACGTTATTTTCATTATTATCAATTTCTTGTTCATATGTACATGTACTAATCATCGACTGGGTATAAGATCTAACGTCCTTTGTCGACTGGTACAATTAGCATTAAGAGTTACAAACTGTTAAATCTCACCATCATACTGTAAGTACGGTTTGTGCTTCAATTCTACCACCCAACGAGTGTCTCCATCTGTGACTGCTGCCCCCAATCTGTCCACGACTCTCTGGAAGATTGAGAAGCCTCGAGTGACCTGTTCCCCAGAGCTGATAATGTAGTGAGTATCCTGGTCATGAACTTGAGACAGTCTTACCCAGACTGACATGGATAGACCGTTTGTACACTTGGCAGGATTGCTGATGCAACGTTTAGCAAAATCACCTGTTTATGATTTAAAGGGATGATGGGTTAGTTCTTAAAATATATTTCACTTCAAAATGCAAACAAATATATAATTATATGTGTCCTCTTGATTCAGTGTCTCGATGGTGAGATGGTGAACAGCTTATGATATCAAGAAGAGAAAATGAAATATAAAATTAAAAATTAAAAAAATTAAGAAATCATATAAAAAGCTCAATTTATAATTGTACTTTGATACCTGAATACTGTCTATTTACCATATCTGTATAACATGTAATAACCAACTACTCATTTAAAATTTGCATCTACCTAGAGAGTTAAGATGGGAAGAAAGAAAAAATGCCAAATTTATATATTTCTATGCTATGACACATGTGACTGAAATATTAGTGTACTTCTTTTCCCTAGTATCAAAGTAGTTGTTTGGCAAGAAAGTGAATAAAATGTTCAAATGCGTCATATCATCGAATCCAAGACATGATCATTAATGATAATTTTAATCTGTGTTTGTATATGATTAAATGTCATTAACTGTAATAACATATCATATAAATAGTCTAGATTAATTATTCATAACAATCAATGAAATAGTTGAGTGATAGTTGATAAGAAATTTTTGAGAGAAAAAAAACCCTTAGATGAAGTCTGTCAATAATATTAACAATTACAGACACATTGTGAACAACACTCTGTATATTTGCTAAAGTTACTGCAAACTATAAACCAAAATTTAAAAAGAGTTGCTTGCTTAAAGTTACAGGGCTAAATCAACAGACTTTACTAAAACATACAGTGAGTTCTACATAAACTAATGCTCTTAATGTCATCGACCACAGAAACCAACTATTTCACTATCCAAGTTTTAAAGATGATTAAAATCCTTTTTAAACAAAACAAAAGAGACTGAAATGGTTTGTCTTCACAAGTTGGTCAAAGTTTTTGACAGTATACTTAGAACTTAAGTCATCCCTTCTTTATGTTCCCTTTCCTCTTATAACCTCCCCCACCCACCACCACCCTAGAAATGAAAGATTACCCTCCCTCCACCACCTCCCTACAGATGAAAGAATAAACTTCCCCCACCACCACCCTACAAATGAGAAATTACCCTCCCCCCACAACCACCCTACAAAGAAAAGATCCCCTTTGGTATTTTTCATATTTAACACTACCTCAGTGGGCTGATCAGACTATAGTTACCCATGAACATCCAGTTGTCACCGTCTCCTATGATATCCAGTGCATAGCCTTGACTGTCCCTCCCCTGGGTCAGGATCACCCCTGCCTCTCCTGCTCTTGACAGCCTATCATCTTCGTCCTTCTCCCAGTTAGGATAATATTCCACAAAGGTCTGTTGAAGACGAGTCAGGTAGCCATCGCTGGTCCAATAATGGTCAGCAAATTTAAACAGTTCGAGCTCTCTCGCTGAAAGTGACATGAATGAAGTATGACGACGAAATAAATAAAATTAGAAAATGACAACAACATGAATCAGTCAATAAAAGAAACTTTAATGATTTGCAAAAAGTGGAAAACTATAACACACAATGTGTTCATGTGTACAAAAGTTGTAAACTAGCATAACTCCCATGCATTCTCTTCCTGTTAAGCAGGGCCAACAGAGCCTTTGAGGCTGCACAGGCTGCTTTTTGTGAGAAATAAAAATGTTAAAATTAAACGCTGCTGTTCAAAAACCAAAAAGTTGCACTTTGTTTTAATGAAGACTCTCCATTTCACATTTGTGTAAATGTTAGCAAGTACTCTTTCTAGAAAATTCAAAAGTAGGTTACCTGATTTGGGAAAGTATAAGTGTGTTTTGTTTAAAGCAGTAAAAGCACAGCCAGGGAAAAGAAGGATTTACCCCTACCCCCCACCCCTCCCCCCATCCCTCTTCAAATTAAATCCTCATCTCATTATCTTGTCTCTATTAAATATAGTTGATTGAATGAAACATTTCTTTAAGATGCTAAACCTTCCCTTCTCCTGGAAGTGGATCACATTAGGTCATCATCATATTTCAAGGTGAAATAAATATATAAAAGATGACTGTTATAAGAGAGTAAAGATTCTGTAGACCATTTGCGATATTAAAATTTATTTTCTATTTATATTTTGATAGTCTTATTGTTACTAATTTTCGGCTGTAATAGTTAAATATTTTAGTTTTATTGTATGCTGTCATATTTTATTGCTTTCGTCTTTAATTTCTTAATTTTATTGTTTTGAATAATT